>JAJTUV010001794.1:0-265000 GCA_021653895.1 Mastomys natalensis
TTTTTTTTTCCTTTCTTTTGAGTTGCTTTCAGATTCTGATATTGTATTCTCTGTTGGACAATAATGTAAAAATGTCTTCCCATTCTATGTTTGTCTTGTGACCTTATTTTTCATTCGCCTTGCTGCATAGAAACATACTAGTGTGATTCAATCTCATTGTCTTACAATAGTTTTTCTTTCTTTTCTTTTTTTGGGGGGGTGGTATTTATGTATTTATTTATTTATTTTATTGTATATTTTATTTACATTTCAGATGTTCTCTCCTTATCCCATTTTTCCCCTTCCCTCTCAGGAACTCCCTATCCCATCCCCCTTCCTCCTGCTTCTATGAGGGTGTACCCCCACCTACCTTTCCCCCGCACCTCACCTTCCCACCCTCAAAATCTCCCCCACCATGACGTCCAGCCTTCATGGGACCAAGAATCTCTTCTCCCACCTATACCACCCTTGCATATATAGCTGGAGCCATGGGTCCCTCCCTAATGCACTCCCAGGCTGGTGGTTTAGACCCTGGGGCTCTGGTTGGTTGGTATTGTTGTTCTCATGGGGTCTCAAACCCTTTCAACTCCTTCAGTCTTCACTCTAACTCCTCTATTGGGAACCTCATGATCAGTTTAATGGTTAGCTGTGAGCATCTGCCTCTGAATATTTGCAGATGATATGATAGTATACTTAAGTGACCCCAGAACTTCCACCAGAGAACTCCTAAACCTGATAAACACTTTAGCACAGTGGCAGGTTATAAAATCAACTCAACAAATCAGTAGCCTTCCTCTACGTGAAAGATAAACAGGCTGAAAAAGAAATTAGGGAAATGACACCTTCACAATAGTCACAAATAATATAAAATACCTCTGGGGTGAATCTAACCAATCAAGTGAAAGATCTGTATGACAAGAACTTCAAGTCTCTGAAGAAGAAATTGAAGAAGATTTCAGGAAATGGAAAGATCTCCCATGCTCATGGATTGGCAGGATTAATATAGTAAAAGTAGTTTTTCTTATTTGTACTTTGAAATCTTAGTGACAATCTCAATGTCTTGAAGTGCTTCCATGTCTATGTAGACTCATTTCACAGGTCCTTGACACATTGTGAGTTGATTTTCATGTAATGCGAGAAGTACCACCTTTTTGAATATTTATATATAGATTTCCCAGTACCAATTATTGAAGAGACTTATTCATTCTTTAATATGTTTGTGACATCTTTGTAAAATTCATCTGTTGTGCATTAATTGGCCTTTGTATTTCTAATCCAGAATCAGAAAGATAAATCTCATATTTTATATCATATGTAACTCTAGATTTTAATAATAAATGACCCAAAAAAAGAACTACTGAGAAATAAAGGGTACCAGAGCAGGGTGAGAGAAAAGAAAATAATGAGGTATAATTATGTTTAATGTACATTTTGTAAAAATAAAACTCAGTTATAATATGTATATTCATTCCAGTATATTATGTTTTGTTCTACTGGTTTCTGTGTCTATATATATTCTAGTGACCTAATACTTTGATAACTATAGTTTTAAAATATATTTTATAGTGAAGCATTGCAATACAAACAACTTAAGTAGTTTTGTTGATATTGCTATTTGTTTTGATTTTGCTATTGCCATTGATGGTTCCATTTAAATGTTTGACTTGGTGTTTGGAAAGTGTGAAAAGAAGTCTGTTATTATTAGTGTTGGGAATATGCCAGAGAGACCCAAGTGGTTTGTCCCCAGATTGTACCACAACTAAGAAATGGTAGGGGCCTTTCATTTTTGGATGAGACCTGAGACCTGAGAGAACTAGTATCTCATGCTTGTAACTCAAGCACTGAAGATGTAAAAGTCAGACATATAGCAATGTTTTTTGGCCAATCAGCCTAGTCGGATTGATGAGCCAGTCCTAGTCCTTGTCTCAGCAAATGATATAGACTTTTCCAGTGATTGACACATTAGATTAATTTCCATGAATCTACACATGCATTTGCATCCACTTACAACACACACACACACACACACCACACAACCACACACACAATACACTTCTCTAACCTCCCCAAAGAAGAAACTTTTAAAAATATTTTTCTTTTAGATGATGTCATTACATGAGGTTTTTTTTTGTTTGCTTTTGTTGTTATGCTCATGTAACTTTTATTGTCTAGAATTTTATTCCTTATGATGTAAATTGTGACTTTATCAGAAAAAAGCATTAGATTCTTTTTTTTTTTAATTTTTTTTTCAGCAAATCAAAAAATTTAAAAAGCATTCAAACAGATAAAATGAAATATAAACAAACAAGCAAAATACCAAGGGTCGATATACTTATACAAGAATTTATAGAGCCTTCAAGCAAGCAACACTTTTTGAGTTTATGTTTAAAAAAATTCAGAACCACAAATAAGCTCCTTCACAAAGCAAATAATATTGAATAGTGAAATCAAGTGTAGACCACACAAAAATATTAAATTATAGTCAGTATCCCCTCATAATATACATACAAAAATTCTCATTGAAGTAGTTGCAAACTGAATACAAGAGATATAAAAAAATATATTCCATGAAATAACTGAACAACTGTTTTTTTTTTGAAGACCGTACTCCATATACAGGCTGCATGTTTTGGGATAGCCCCACTCCAGATGTTTGAGACCTACATGAAAAACCAAGCTGCACATTTACAACATATGTGCAGGGAGGCCTAGGTTCACCCATGGAGGTAGATCTGTGTAGACTAGGTATGCTCCACGGTTGGTGATTCAGTCTCTGAGAGCTCCAAGGGTTCAGGTTGGTTTACTCTGTCGATCTTCCTGTGCAGTTCCTATCTCCTTAGGGCCCACAATCCTTCCACCTATTCTTCTTTAAGAGTCCTCAAGCTCCATCCAATGTTTGGCTCTGGATGTCTGTATCTGTCTGAGTCAGCTGCTGGTTAGAGCCTCTCAGAGGAAAGCTTGCCCCTGTCTGTTTCTCAGGCTGGAGGTTTAGATCCTGGGAGCTCTGGTTTGAATCTTTGATACTCGTTCTAAAAGGACAAAAGCACCCTCACTTTGGTCTTCCTCCTTCTTTCTTGAGTTTCATGAGGTTTTTATGCGTTGCATCTTAGGTATTGTGTGTTTTGGGGCTAATATCCACTTATCAGTGAGTGCATACCATGTGTGTTCTTTGTGATTGGGTCATCTCACTCAGGATGATATTTTCTAGCTCCATCCATTTGTCTAAGAATTTCATGAGTCATTATTTTTAATGGCTGAGTATACTCCATTGTGTAAATGTACCACATTTTCTGTATCCATTCTTCTGTTGAAGGACATCTGGGTTTCTTTCCAGCTTCGGGCTATTATGAATAAGGCCGCTATAAACATAGTGGAGCATGTGGCCCTGTTGCAGTTGAAATATCTTCTGGGTATATACCCGGAGGGGTATAGCTGGGTCCTAGGTAACACCATGTTCAATTTTCTGAGGTATCGCCAGACTGCTTTCCATAGTGGTTGTACCAGCTTGCAATCCCACCAACAATAGATCAAAGTTCTTGCTTTCACTTTGATGATGTGCTTGTATAGTATGATTAGTATTTATGCAATTTAGTACCTAGAAACATTTTTACATCTCTGGGAAAAGTCTCACTTGGAGGTGTGTGTGTGTGTGTTGTGTGTGTGTGTGTGTGTGTATGTATGTGTATAGAATTTCCTCATTGGATTTCCAACATCTTTAACATTTCTTTATTGGGAGACTTTTTACTATGGTTTAAATCTCACTATTAGTTTTGAACTACAAAAGTATTTGGACATCATGGATTGATTTTTTTAACATTTATATCCATTTATATTTTAATATATGAATAATAGTTGTGGATAACGGTACTTTGTATCAATTGTAATTTATATTTTTGATTGATCTATTGATATTAAAGACAATGTCTTTTAACATGGAGTTTTCAGAAAGTTAATTAAATATGTAGCTGAGGATATCTTTGAACTCGTCATTCTGTTTGCCTTCATTTTCCAAGTACTGAGATTATAGTCACATTAAACCACATTGGATTATGTAAATTTTTTGTTCCTTTTTTTTTCTTGATCACTCAAGGTAAAGTTTGTGAAATCCTTATCTTCTGAAAACAGACTTTTTATTTCATTAGATTTTCTATTGTTTCATTAATATGCCTTGTTTCTGATTTTCCCTAACTTTTAAGATTAATGTATGCTAGCATAAAATTGTCACAGGATAATATATATAAATCCTTATAATGTACTCTTACTTACCCTTTTGCCTTCACTTTTAGTCCCATTGTCTTTTGAACTCCTCCATTTTCTCCAACTTGTATTCTCTATGCTCCATGTTGTTTATAGCTTATTTCATGCTCACTGATCATCAGCCACCAGCTCCATTAAGATATCATCTTCTGTCTCCATAGGGCCTTCATAACTTCATATCCAACACACACCAGAGTATGAGCCCAATACTGAGAGAATAATTAATTTTTGCTATTCAATATTTGCAGCTCTTTAAGGAATACATGTGAGTTTTCATAGATTTTTAATGTCTCTGCTCTTGTAGTTGAATTGTATATTTTACTCTTTCAGCTTTTAATATCATATCTTTGATTTGAATTTGTGACATTTTGACTATGATATATCTTGGAGAGTTTCTTTCCTTGTAACATGTATTTTTATGTTTTAGTTTGTGTGTGTGTTTCTCAATTTCTTTCACTTGAGCTTTCTATTACAATTTCACTGAATGAATTGTTTATTTTTCAGATTTTTATATTAGCTCCACTGTTACTGTGTAGATTCTTGAGCTTAAACATCCCAGAATCTTTGAGAGGTTTGACTAAATGCATTTGTTATGTTTTTCATTTTAGATATCTTTATTGCCTCAATTTTCTCCTCTGTACTTCATATATTGTTTTTAATTTGTTTTTCCTGTGATGGTTTGCACATCTCATTGGATTGATTGATTCATTTAAGCAACTTCTTGTTCTTATCATAATGCCACTTTTCCTAGCTGAAGTCTGCTTTATGCTATTAAAGTTTATGAATGTTTTTACCTTCCTGTATGTCTATGATTTGGTGTGTTTACCTGGTGGCTCTGAAGCTAGAAGAACACCTAAGATCCCTTGGAACTGGGGTTACAGATGGCTGTGAGCTGCCATGGGGATGGTGGAAAGTGTACTCAACACATCTTGAAGAACAGACAGTGCTCTTAACCACTGAACTATCTTGCCAGCCCTGCTCTGTGTTTCCTGTTTGCGCTTCACATTGTTGTTCCTTACATCCACTTTTTTAACTCTTTTGTCTATGTTCTGAATCGATTTTTCCCATTTTACTCAGATGATTATTTTAATCATCTATATTGTTACTAACATATTACTCAGTGGATGAAAGTACCTACTGTTATGCTAAGGTCCAGCCTCAGCATGAATAGGGTCCTCAAGTAGAATGGGAGCTGATTCAATAATGACTCAGGATCAGTAGTAGATGCAAGATGTCAATTCAAGTGTTCTATCTTTATCTGAGGATTCTCATCAGTCTTCCTTCTGCTTTCTCCTTTTTTCCCTTCTTTTCATCAATCTTTTCTCTTCTCCATTTTTTTTATCGTTCTTTAGTTCTCTCCTGACCAGAGAGCCTGACTCCAGTTTTTTATTTACTATGGTTACATCATCAAGGCTTTAATCATTATTAATAATATTTTTATAAATTCTTAAATTTACATAAATTTTTACGAATCCAAATATTTAGTTCCAACCCTGCTTCCTTAAAGCAGAAACTAAACACAAAGCAAAACTATATTTCTTTATAATTTTTACGTAGCTTGTTCTTCATGAGTAGCTCGGAACAGCTCCTGAAGTTTTCTGGTACAGCTGACCGCAGTCTTTAGTAACTGTTTACATGTAAGAACAGAAAGTTGACAGACAAGTAAAGTTAAGATAATTTCTTCCAAAATTTTAAATTTTATGCATGTAAAGTGAACATTTTCATTTTCAATTCTTCAAGTAGCTGGAAGATCAAAGTACTAATTTTTATATGCTTGTTACATCGTCTTTTAATTCTGCAATCTTTGTTTCCTATCCCAGCAATTCTATGGCCTCTTGTACTCTCATTCTAATACTATTTGTTTCTAGATCTCAAACAAGACTTTCTCCTATAAAATAAACCCATCTATTATTTGCTTGTTTTTTTTATTGTTTGGTTTTGGTTTGCTTTTGTTTGTTTGTCTTATAGATTTCTGCTTTTCCTATCCATGCTTTTTATTCTTGAGACTAATTTGACTCTATCCTTGATGCCTTCAAGTTCACCCAGGCTAATTAATGCAGAAATCATTAGATCGGAGGATACATATATCTCCTCATAATTTCAAATTCAAGGCAATGAACTGTATCTACAAAGGACCATATGGACTTTTATGGCCTCCATGGTTATGTTTTCTAGATCCTATCCTATGGCCCTAAATGACAAGTAGAAGGCCTGTTCCTTGTCCTCCATAGCCTCGTGACCAACTCCATTCCTCACTTCTGAAAACCAGAAGTGATTAAGTCTGAGTAATGGTGGTGTTATATTCCCTAGAAAGAGAAATTGAAAGTAAAATAGAAGAGACAGCAGATCAGTTTCAGGCCAATAGCTGTCAGGCTTGGTGGTGCTCTAGGGGCTAGAACTGTGTCACATCTCTTATTACACAGTCATTCCAGACCTGACACTGTTTAGCCTGATGATTTGTGTTTGATTCCAGATATCAACTTAGAAAGAGAAAATAGACTCCCACACAATGGATCTTGTGGTGGTAAGTATGGGAAAAATAGAGAGTGGAATAGCAGGGTATGCATAATTTGGTCAGGATGTTGGGAAAATGTGGGTGTTCTAATTAGAGAGGAAAGAGGGAAATAAGCACAGAAAAAGAGAGGTAGCTAAGAAAACAGTAATGATAATACATACAAATATGTATACAAATGAAAAATATTGTTTAATTAAGATTCTGTCATCTGGACTGACAGTGTTCATTGCAAGAGTCAAAACTCCTCTAGGAAATCTCTTAAACAAAGGCAGAGAAAGTCTTCATTTGAGTTGTTGGTCATGGATGTCTAACAAGCACCCCTCCCCACAAATGTTAAGAACTCTTTGCTACTGACCTTAGTTGCCCTCCAGTGGTGATAGTAAATACCTCTTACTGAAGGCACTATGTACATCAGATGCTGGGCGTTTCTTCTTCATTTGTATTGTCATAATAATTACTGGTTTTTCACGCCCAGATGTAGAATCCTTTAGTAATCTAGTGCGGTTGATCTAGTGATCATGCATTCACTCTCTTTTTGCATCTCTGAAGAATTGTGCTTCTACAACATTCTTGAAGGAGCATTGTTATGAATACAGTATTTTCACTTGACAAGTTTTTTTTTGTTTCTACATTAAAAAATCATCTTATTTCCTCTTGAATGGTAAGTTTTCCATTAAGAAATCTGCCATTATTCTAGAGAGATATCAGTTTGATAAACTATGTTAGCTTTGGTGGCACTAAATGTCAGTGTATAGTTTCTCTATTGGTCCTTTAGGCTGTAATTAATGACAGTAGCAAGCAGAGTACAGGTATCAGAATGTCCTGTTTCAGTCTTTATGGTATTTTTTAAGTAGTAGGGCTACATGTGTTTTGTAGAACATCTACTTTTGCAGTGGCCTTTAGGCTGATACAGGACTGATGGGTCCAGAGACATGGAATAAATTGCCTTATTTTCAGTCATTTAACTGGAAAGAAAGAAAATTATATGGATTCTGAGTCCCAAGTAGAAACTACATTAGCGTTTTAGTTCTTGTGGGTAGTACACTATCCTGTTACCCTTAGCTTTCACCTTTTAGTGTAGACCAGTTCATAGAGTTGGGTTCTGAAGTAGAACTACATTTCTGGGTATTTCAGTGGCTAGAATCCTCTTTACTTGTAGTATGGGATGTCCCCAGAAAATAATGGCATCTGAGTCTAAGCCAATGTGAACTATGTCAGTGACTATTGCTCACACTGGTGATACACTATAGTCTTTATTCTGGAAACTTTAGGTTAGGTAACATGAGTTTCTGTTTTGAAGCTAAGCTTCTATACATGGTCAAGATAAGTAGACAACTGGCCTTCCAGTACATGGCAGCTTTGCCTAGATTTGTCTGGCATACATGAGAGTATAAGTCCTTCCTTAACCCCATTTCAGCATTCTTCTACCCTCTAACAGTAGGCTGAAGTAAGGGCTATGTATGTCAGTACTCTTTATTTTCTTTATGCTTATAACATAGATCTCCATATATTTTAGTATTCTTAAATCACAAATGCTGAGTTCCAGTGTTTTCTTTCAGTTACTTACCACAAACTCAGCTTTTCATTTGTATTGGATTTTGTTTTTGGAGAAGGTAAGGACCAGTTAATCTCTCTTCTGCAAACTTAGAATCTGATTCATCCTTCTTAACTTCACTCAAGCCCCTGCGAATTTCTACAGACATTTCTTAAAATATTCTAGATTTCTTTCATAATGTTACTAAATTATGGTTACAATCTAACTCAGAAATGCTAGGCTTGTATGATAGTAGCATAGTAGTGTCTTCTTATTTGATGCAGGAAGTCATGGTCTTATAATTCAGTTGAATATTGGTAAAAAAAGATGTCCATTTTCCAGATAGTACTCACTATATATTTTGGGTGGAATATCTTTCTTTTAAAAGCAAAAGTAACCATACATATATGCAAAAGGAAAATATAATCATAAATATGATTTTATGTTAATTTTTAAACTTAAAGGATTGCTTAAGAACTCTAGCTACTCTTCCAGATGATGTAGGTTTGATTCCCAGAACTCATATGGTGGCTCACAATCATTTGTAATTCCATTTCCAGGAGATTTGATGCCCTTATTTAGCTTCCAAGGGAAAAACCCACCCACCTGGTGTATACATATGCCTATATCCTAAACATTCATACCCATAAAAATTAATAATTATGAAAACATTAAATATATATTTGTATGTCAAAAGCTCGAGTTCTATGAGCTTTGGACATAAAATATTTTCTATGTTCTACAAATTTGCACCTGTACACCAAATGTTCCATGTTTGTCTCTAGTTCCCAAGTGGATTGTTTTAGAGGAATTTTAATACAGAAGCATGGCTAGTCTGTCAAAGGATCATGTCCAAAGACCTTCTAGGTCTGTGTGATCCACCTAGAATGACATGCCTTTAATCCCTCTGGCTAGAATATAGACACACCCATTTATCCCAAATAATGAAGGAAAAGTTAGTTTACAAAGGAAACAGTTATATTTAAAAGTGACATCTAATTGAGGGGCAGACAAACTAATGAATCAGAGAAAAAAAATGACATATTGAGTCAGGGATAGGATATGCCCAACTCTTATGAGAACAGACAGGAAACGGAGCAGCACACAATTAGTCAGGTGAGGAGAGGAGTTCAGTGAGTGTAGCTCAGTGGAGTTAAGACAGTTCAATGGAGTTCAGCTCCATTTGGTTGCATTCAGTTTGTGAAGTCATTGTAGTCAGTGCAGTTCAGTTCATGGAGTTCAGTTTTTCTAAGCAGCACAATTCAACAAGAAGCCAAGAAAAGCCAGTTTGAACCAGTCAGCTAGGAGAGTTTTGAGCCAGAAGAGCTGAGTTGAACCAGTCAGCCAGAGTTCAGAAAGAACTAGAAAGGGTGAGCTTATTCAACAATAAGCCTTCAAGATGACAATTACATCTGACAAACAAAATGTACTTTTATAGTTTCCTGAACTCCACTTAACATTTAGTTCCCATACCAGGTCTGTAGCCTTTTATAATAGAATCAGGCCCATACATTTATTTATACTTTCTTTTTCTCATTTTCATCCAGTTTAATAGGTGATTGGACCAAATAGACTACAGACAAGAATATTCTATCCAACTTTCATGAAAGCAATTTTCCTTTCCCTTTTAAGCAAATGAACCAAGATATGGTAAAATATTATAACAATTAATCATTTGATAATCACTAAAGCATAATAATTAGTTTTATTCCTTAAAAATAATTTTTGTGCTACTTACAAACAACTCAAGCTTCTTGGAGCTTTTCTCTGCTGAATCACAAAATTCTGCCATATGTACTGAAACACAACCAGCCTAGATTCAAATTAGTAGGGAAAAGTGATGTCAGTCTCTCTGTTTGTCTAGGTTGAGTGACTTAGACATCTGTAACAACAGTGCTTAATCTAAAATGAAATATTGCCGTTGGAGGGAAACACATATCTGAGAGCTAAGTAAAAGAAAAATAAAATTATAGCCAAACATTATTTTATATACGATTTAAGGATGAATTACCATGGCATTCTAGTGTACTTTATTGCGTGTTTTTTCCCTTTCGTTTTCTGGTTCCATGCAGTACAGGATTGTATTTAGAGAAGCTGAGAAAGAGTTGAAGATCTATAGTTAGCTTTCATTGTTTTCTGGCCAGAGTCATTTCTTCTTCATTAACATAGACTTTAATTCACCTTAACTTAAAAAGATAGAAACTCAACTTTGTAAGAGAGACGTACAATTAAATAACATTTCTTAACATCAAGGATAAATATCACCTCAGGGTAAAAGGATGGAAAAATAAACTCCAAGTAAATGGATCTCAGAAGCAAGCAGGTGCAGTCATGTTGATACTGGACAAAATAGACTTCAAAACAAAATTAATCAGAAGAAACAGACATCAGTGATAGTATTTGTTGATTCCTATTATTTTACTTTTGAGGTCTTTGTGTCTATTTTATTGATTTCAGCTTTGAGTTTTATATTTTTGTTTTCTATTCCTTCACTGTGTGGTTTCTTCTTTCTTTTCTAGAAATTTCAGAAGTTCTGTTACCTTACTAGTATTAGATATCTGTAATTTTTTATGTAGGTAATTAGCACTGTGAACCTTCCTGTTAGAACAGCCTTTATAGTGCCCCATAAGTTTTGACATGCTTCATTTGGTATGTTTTTATTATTATTTAATTCTGGAAAGTTTTATTTTTTTTAAATTTCTGTCTTGTTCCATCGTACTCATTTAGTAGGAATTGTTCGAGTTGTAAATATAATTCTGTGGGGTTTGCTTATTCCCCAGTTGTTCCTAAGTAACTACAGGGTGTTTCTTTGCATGGTATAATCTATTTTCATTCTTAAATAAAGACACATGACCTGATATTTTTATTAACAAACTGCTGGCTTTAAGATGTGCAGATTCTGAGGTATTCTAACCCAACTAAGCTACGTATGAGAAGTAAAATGCCCTGTTACTTACCATCTGGTCTTGCCCTGGCTCATTCTAGTTCACAGGTGTCCTCATAGCTGCTCTCTTATGGCAAATCCTCCTGCTACATACATATGGTTCCTTCTTACCTTCTTCTTTTCTCTCCTTTGTTCCTCTAATCTAGTCTCTCTGGAACCCCCTGAGTAGGATCAAAGTCCTGGCTTATTCTCTTTTGCCCAACTAATTTGCTGATCAGCTCTTTATTAGCCAATCGGAGATGATGGAAATGAGTTTTTCATAACATAGAGATCATAGATGCTTGGCCATGCCATCTTTGGGAATTGCAGCAGGATGTCTGGGCATAGAATCAGCATCTAAATACATGGTACCCCAAACCATCTCCCAACACATTTTTCATGAGTTTGTAAGCTTTCTGTATATTTTGTTGTTGCTATAAAGTTTTAATCTGTGGGAGTCAGATAAGAGGCAGGGTGTTATTTCAATTTTCTTGTATGTGTGATGATGTGCTTTCTGTCCATGTATGTGGTCAATTTTGGAGAAAGTTCCACAAGGTACTGAGAAGAGGGTATATTCTTCTTTGTTCACATTAAATTTTCTATAAATATTATCTTTCTCTATCCATTCATTTTAAGCCAGGTTTTATAGAAGTCCCAAATACTAGACTCTGAGGTTTGTATCTGTGATTTTGTTCAATGGTATCAAAACTAAGAAAGAGTCATTCTTTAGCCCTCCAAACAATGTCAATAGATGCTACTATACTTGATCTCATTTACTCTTTGTTCATCTATTCCAACATATAGATGGAATCAGGTAAAATACATTCATTGACATTGCTTTGATGGCTAGAGAATGACTCTCTCCTCAATTTCTCTAAATCCAAACTTTCAGTTTTATTCTCAGCTCTGTAATGGAACATATCCTGTGGCCTTGCTTCACTCTCATTCTCAGAGACTAAGAAGATTCCGGTGGAATACCCTGATTTTCTTTTTCCTATGAGTCACTGCAGTCCCCTGCTCCTATTCTATCCCCATCCCTAAGTATCAGCATTCAGTTACTTATAAATACACTGAATGATCATCTGTCAAACCAATCAGAAACCCAGAAAAATTTTCTACCAGGGAACACATAGCCACCAAAAAAGCAGCAGCCAGACAGGGCAACTAAAATGTAGAAATAAAACACTTGTCCAACAAAGACAAGACTAGTTATCATCACCAAGAGTAACAATTCTCAAAAATCAGATGCCTACAAGGCAGTATAAAAACAAAATCCATAATAGCCATAATAGTATTTCTCTATTAGTGCCCAGTAATCTTATTACAAGAGGCCCTAGGTATAGCAACATAGTTAAAGCACAAGAAAAAGACATTAAAATAATCTTTATGACTATAATAGAGGTTCCTAAAGAGGAAATAAATCAATAAATCTCTTAAAGTAATATATGAAATCACAAACATGCTGTGAAAGAAAATGCATAAAACATTACAAGACCTAAAAGAAATAAAATCAATAAAAAGAAAATGAAACTGAGGGAAATATAAAATTTAGGAACTCAAACAGGAACCTAAGAGGTAATCCTCACTGATACAAAACAAAAAAAAAAAAAAAAAAAAACAAAAACAAAAAAAAAACAGAGAGATGGAAGAAAGAATCTCAAGTATTGAAGACAAAATAAAATAAATAGTTATCTCAATAAAGGAAATGTTAAATCTAAAACCCTCCTGGCACAAAAGATAATCCAAAAAAACTGAGACAGTATTTAAATACCAAATAAAGAATTACAGAAATATAGGAGGAACAAAACAATCCAGGTCAAAGAGCAGAAAATATTATCAACAAAAATCATAGAAGAAAAATTCCTAACCTACAGAAGGATATGTCTATCAATGTATAAGGAGAATACAGAACATCAAATCCATTGTGCCAGAAAAGAAAGTTCCCTTAGCACATAGTAATCAAAGCATTAAGCATACAGACCAAAGATATATTATGATAGTAGGAAGGCAAAAAGATCAAGTGACAGATTAAGGCAAACCTATTTAAACAACACCTGACATCATGGTGGAACTAAAATCCAGATGGACCAGGTTAGATTTTCTACAAAATCTAAGAGATAGCAGATATCATCCTAGACTATTATACCAAGCAATACTTTCAATCATGACTGATGGAGAGAAAAACAAACAAAATAGTCTTACATTTATTTCAAGAGCATGTTCATAAGATTGAAAATCTGTCTTTGACTGTTACTGAAGTCAAGTATCCTAAATAAATTTAGGTGTATAAAGATTAAAGCTTATGTTTACTTAAGTCCATGGAAATGGGAATTTTCTTCTATCTTCCAAGTTAGTGTATCGAAAATATTAGTTTTCAAATAACAAGTCTTTAATACCTGCAAAATAAAAGCATAACATTTAGTTGAAATATACAAGTGCCAGTTTGTAAAGGCTGTGTAGCTTTAGACTTGTCTGTCTTGGTTGCTTACATCACACTTGCTATCCCCAATACTAAATATTTTCTTTTTAGGAACCTTCCGATCATTATATATTTTTAGTTTGTAGCAAACCTATGAAGAGTTATTCCTATCAATCCTACATACATATTTTTCATAGATATGAAATACAAATTATGTCTTTCCCTAAAACTTACTGAAAGTACAAAGGCCTTATGAAAGGGATCTCTTTATTACAAATGAGATGTATAGAAACCTGATATCCTAAATAACAAGAGATGGCTTGTTTGCCTACTAAGATCTTAATAGCAGCACTTACAATTCATACTCCACTCAAACTCATATTTGATCATACTAAAAGTATTAAAGGTTATAATGTTTTTAATATTTTTAATTTTAGCTTGACTCACCTTTTATTACAAAACTCAAGAGGTAGATGCAGACACAACATTGTCAGTTAGATTCTTTCTGGTCTACATAGTAAGCTCCAGGCTAGCAAGGGATAAATAGTAACACACTATGTAAAAAGTAAAATAAATTTAATCTAAGTCATATTGTTTATTCAGTTGACAATTAATTGTCCTTAATAGCATCTATACTTTTTCAAAGTTTTACTTTTTTCTTCCTCCTCTTGACCCTATCTAAATATATGCAATATTTTAAAAAACTAATATTTAGGCCAGGATTGGTATTTCACACATTTCATCTGCACACTCATTAAGTAGGAACAGAAGGATTATCATGAGTTTAAGGCTTTCTTGGACTACATGGTGAGTTATAAGCCAACTTGAGATATAATGACATATGAGCCATGTCTACAAACTAATAACTGACCTGTTTAAATTCCAGTTACACAGCAAAAGAAACACAAGTTCCTGGTAGAAAAAAATGTAGCTTCTTTTCCCATTTAACTTATTTCAATCTTTTAGAGCTTGGATCTAAACTAGCTATTATAAATGATCAGCCTAGACTCTTGAAATATCGGAAATTAAGATAACATGTCCATACTGTGCTTGATAAGAAGGGGTTAGGGTGCAATGGTGATTCGTTGCAACAAAATGAATATTATTATAACTGAGAACACAGAGAAATGCCTAACTCAGAGGAAAATTGTTCATAGCCTCATGTGAATTTTATAGGCCTCCTAGGGAAGAGGCAGGAATGACAATAATTGATATTGGCTATTAAAATATTATACAATGAAATGATATCAGCCTTCATTGAAACATGTTTAACTACTTCCTCAAACTATTCTTGAGCATATTCTTCAAAGAAAAAAGGGTCTTTTCAATATCCGGAGAGTGTTAATGACATTCATTATATTAAGAAAGAATACTAACAAAACCATGATCTAAAAAGAATAAACAATATTTTAATTGCATATGAATCATGACTCAGTATAGAAAAGGTATATCTGAAAGAAACAAAGAAGAAAGAATTGCTTAGATGAATAGGAAGTAAAATGCAGTGAAACATCTTGATAAATTTTCTAAGCATATCCCTTTATGGAAACAGAGTTTGGCTAGAAAATTCAGGAATATATTAAATATATATTAAACTTAGATATATTATTATGATATATTCATATATTATATTACTATACCAATCATCATTTAGAACTTATTTCTCTTAAAATTTTTGAAAAGACCATTGCTAAAAACATGGAGTATAACCCAGAAGGAATCTCCAAGTGACAACTTGCCAATGAAAACTTAGCTTTATTTCAGGAATAGGACAAAGCATGAGGATGGATAACTACAATTAAGCATGTTTGAAAAGTCACTAACATGGAAGCTTCCTAAGGAATATACATATACAAAAACAAATGGAGCTTAAGTGGCATTACTTCTTAAAGGAAGTGTCCTTTTCCAGACACCAAATACTATTACATGAAAAACCCAGTGTCAATAAAGGTCTTTGAAGATATTTGTCTATGAGGTCCCATAGATCTTCCCCAAACATTATAGGCTATTGTCTCTACTCATTGTTACTTTTCAAAGCCTTATGTTAGACTTTATTGCTGAAGACTGGCAAACTGAGTCATAGAACATACCAAACCAAAACCATCTTGGTACTAACCTGGACATGTCATTCCTGCTGGTTAATTCTATAGTTCTATGGAGCTCTATTTATAACACTGGGGAGAAAATGAACCAATAGCATTACCAAGCTGTAAACTCTGAAACTTACAGTAATGACTAGCCTGGTAAAATACTCACTGGGGGTACAAAAATGCCAAAATATTATGGAAGTAACTAATCACTTTTTATGTGAATTTAGAGCCTGATACATAAGGTAGAACTCATGCCTGGTACCTTTAGCTGGGACAAACACTCACAGTCCTTAGGGGAAAACCTGATATACTGACTCTGTTAATGAACATAATGAAAAGCTGCCCATAGTTGTGATCCTTATAAATATAGTTTCGTGCATCACTGAACCTCTGTTAGAGAAGTTTCCTTTTGTAGAAGTTGGAGATTAACATGGATCGCCACAACTGTCATGGTGGAAGAATAGAAAAATGAATTGCTCAGTTCCAAATGGCATATTTATCTTACCCTTTAACCCCAAGATTCAAAATTATCATGGAAGACAGGAGAGAAAGATCTTAAAAGACAAAGGTATTGAATATCTGTTTTCTGGATATGGCAAGACTATGGCACCCATGAGTTCACTGCAGCTGTGACTGCATTCACAAGGCCCGACCAAGATCAAGGCAGGTGAACTATACCACTCCACAGATGAGTACCTCATTCCCACTTGTTTACCTCTCATCATCAGTTCCTTGCTTCACTGCGATACCAATTGTTTTTGATAAGAGATTTCCTCTAAAACATGAACTAATTAAAATTGATTAAAAGTATCTGACTAGTACAGCTCCCAGTGACATCATGTGTCAGTTGTAATTAAACAATTGCATGTGTAAGTTTATAGAGCAGACTTGTAACTGGACATGAAGTTAATGTCAATAACCCACGTTTTGTATGTAGCATGTATGAGTCCAAAGACAGCAACCATCTATTACTGCACTACATCAACCTGATCCGAGCTTGGTAAATGGAACATAGGTGTGTCTACCAATCAAAGAAATTTCCTTTCCTTTTGCCTTTGCACCTCTTTGCATTCTTCTTTAAAATTTATTTTTGTTTCTTATTTTTGTCACAGAGATTTGCCTAGCTTTACTACCTAGCTGCTGAAATTAAAGACATGTACCAGAATGACTGACAATTATTTGCATTATTAACAAAACTACTAGTTTCCAAATATGTTGACATATCTCACATTTTCCTCTAGTTTTGTGAAACTTGTTTATTTCGAAAATATTTGGAAAATTACATTTGCTTAATTTTTTTTTTACTATGTACAGTGCTTCAATGGACTTACATAGGAAAACAAGGTTTTTTTTCTAGTTTATCTGCTTGCATAAATTAACTCAGTAAAGTAATATAAGAAGTGAGCCATCCCTTCTGATTAGGAAATTTAAAGTAACAACTAGAAATAATTTTTTGATATTGGAGTCCTAATTTTAAAGAAACAATAATTTACTTTAAAACATTCTAACAATCTAAGATCATAGTTTCCTGTGCATACTCATATATAAAGAAAAGATTGTCAGTATAAGAAGGAAAGGTACTAGCTGAGTTTGGCTTCTTTAGTCTTTCAGGAAATGACAAAATGTTGAACCTTTTGAAATAACTTCACTTTGTGTTCCAGTACTTAATGTTGACACTGTTGAGAATGAATCATGAAATGTATGAAGGTTAAAAGAAAAAATGTTTAACTGACTGTCCTTTCATATTGCTACAAACTTAGTAAAAATTCTTTTCAATATATAGATTATATTTGAACATGTAGGAGTTAGATGATGCTTTGGGTTTACTACTTGAGCTCATAGTACCTTTTACACTAGGAAAACTGAGTTTTAGTAACTAGAGGGGATTGAGAGGAATGGGGAGGTTGAGTTTATTCATTAACAAATAGAGTATTTCCTTGTAAACTGAAGACCTAGTATTTGTTACAGAGCTTAAAACAAGGAAAAGAATACATGGAATGAGAAAAATCTACTCTATCCCTCTTATAATTTCATGAGGTTTGGTTTTGTGAAATAATAAACTTAATTACATAGAGTATCAGAGAACACAAAGATGATTTTCATGTGTATTATGCCAATAAATGAAGAATGGTACTTGGGATAATTTGGTTTTCCAGGAAAATTTTGCAGTGCCTGAGATCAACTATGCATTGGATGAGATAAACAGTACTGAAAGAGTGATATTTGTTTATGTGGAGTTAACAGTCCATTGGAAGACAAAGATGTGAAAAGGGTTTTTTAAAAAATTACTTAAATCCTCACTTGGAAAGTTCTGTGCAGATTCTAGAGGAATCTAGGATACTGGCATATAACTAAGAACTTAGGAAGAAGTTTTCAAGGAAGGCACAGAAAGCAGTAAACTGAAGGATGGTGTGGTAAGTCATATAATGAAAAAATTTATTTTCAAATATCTTATTAGTTATCACATAATATGTGTAAATACGTGGCTAGAAACATGACTTCTGAAGCAAAATATTTTCATCTTGACAAATTATTTTTCATTGAATTATATCTGTAAATATTACAGACAACAGTCAGAAGTGTGTGTGTGTGTGTGTGTGTGTGTGTGTATCCATGTGCATAAGCACATACATGTACACATAACCATCTCCATGCCTGTATTTGTGCTTCAGACCTGGATATAAGGTTATCTCTACTATTGCTTATATGTGGACATAACTAACATTAAAGGAGATGCCAGAAAATTGGAAAGAATTCATGTGAAAATCCTAATGGGGTTGTCTAGAACGCAAAGCCTCTTTTTAGTACAGTAGATCCTTAGATCAAACACTTTGTTCTGAAAGGACAGTGTGGTCAGAACATGGTGACACTAAGAGAATTGTTGGCTGTGGTTAAAAAAGTTTCATTTTTATTGATTAAATTTGTTCTTTATGGAGCTTCTCAATAATATAGCAAAAGTGCTAAATCCCAAAGAATTCACATTTCAAATTTACTGTATTGTTCATTATTACTTCACAAATGTTTACAACCATCTCTACACATTTCCAAGAACAAGATACCGTACAGTGCTTATACAGTACTTTTAAAAGAACTAAGCAGTACACTTCCATTGTATTACTTCTGTTTTGGAGTACTCTATTTAAATTCTTTAATATGTAAAAATTATATGCATTAACATATGAATACTGATGAGTTTGGGGAAAATAACTGCATACAAAAACTCTTACCATTATGGTGGTCAATATATCGTTGCCAAAATTTTCACATGGAACAATTTATTAGTCTGTTAATGTTTAAAAAAAAATGTGAACTGTTGCAAATATTAAGTACACAGTACACCACTGTTAGCTCCAGGTTCCCTGCTGTAGTACCTGTATCTTTAAAATTTGTCTTGCATAACTAAAAACACTTTTCTTTTCCCTCATCTGATAAAATAGACTACAGTTGTTTTTTTATGGGTTTGTACAATTTGTATTCCGGATGTAAAGAAGCTGTACACTGTCTTTCAGTGTCTGACTTATGTTATTAAGTATAATGTAACTTGGGTCCATAATAATTCATTTATATAATATTCCAGTCTCTTCTTATAACCATAGGTATGAACAGTGATACTGTTGTTCTGTACTTCCAGGGAACTTTGCAGTAAAGAAGGTGACAGCATTCTTATCAGATGTTGACAACTAGATTTCATACCACATTTTTAGTATTGTATTTTCAGGAAATCATACTCTCATCAGAATGTACAAAGTGACATCCCCATAACTGTGCAAATGTGGTTAGTTCTTTTTGTTTATCAATACTGTTTTCCTTTGTTTTGTTTTGTTTTTTTAATAACAACTATTCTAACAAGAGTGAGATAATGTCTACTTTTGGTTAAATTTCATTTCTCTTTTCAAGTTGAACTTTTTTTCATATATAAGTTGATTTGTAATATCTTTATGTACCCACTTATAAGTGAATATTACTCATAAAGTACAAGTTAATCATGCTATAATCAGCAGATACAAAGAAGCCAAGTAATAAGGAGCAGGGGTTGAATCTTCCTCAGAAGGGGAAATAAAGTATATATCAGAGGTAGATGGAGCGAGGGAGCTCAGGAGGAGCAGGAATAGGGAGGGGAGCAGGATGTGTCTGGAGGATCAGATTAGGGAGTGTAAGGGAGAAAGAATGTAAATCAGTTGTGAGTGCAGGACAAGCACTAGGAAATGCCAGAGACCTGAAATGGAGAGAGGCTTCTGGGGCCTACAGTCTCTATGGTGGAGACTGTAGCTGAGACTCCTAGCACTGAGGGGATCCTGAGGTGGCCAATACCTGTAGTGAAGAGTGATTGTCAGTGGAGGGATAAATGCAGCAACCTACCACAAATCCTTTTACCCAAAATGTGTCATCCCTACAAGATGTGCGAGGACAAAGACAGAGCAGAGACTGAGGGAATGGACAGCCAGTGACTGCCCAAAATTGAGACCTATCTCATGGGCAAGAACCAATCCCTGACACTATTAAGGATACTCTGTTATGCTCATAGACAGGGGTCTATCATAACTGTCCTTTGAAAGGCTCCACCCAGCAGTTATGGAAACAGATGCAGAAACTTCACAGCCAAACATTACAGGGAGCTCACGGAGTCTTATGGAAGAGTTGAGGAAAGGTTGAAGGACCAGAAGAAGACAGGGTCTACACAGGAAGACCAACAGAGTCAACTAACCTGGACCCTTGGGGGACTCCAGAGAGAAAAAACACAACAAACAAACAAACAAAAAATAAAACCAAACAAAAAACAAAGAGAGAGCGTGAGGTGGACCTAGGACCCCTGAACATATGTAACAGATGTGTAGGTTGGTCTTCACGCATGTCCTCCATCAACTGGATTAGAGGCTATTCCCTGAACCTGTTGTCTGCCTGTCTGTGGATCCCATACCCCTAACTGGATCGCCCTGTCTGGCTTCAGAGGGAAAGGATGTGCTAAGCACTGCAGTGACATGAAGTGCTGGGGATGGTGGGGGTGTACTGTATAAGGGGATGAGAAAGGGGGATTGGAGGAAGATCTGTGTGACTAAGTACTGGAGGAAAGACACAGCTAACAATGGTATGTAAAGTGAATAAATAAGAAAATTAATTAAATTAGAAAAATAGAAACACCAATTTTGTCATTATTCTTCTGCTGTTAATTTTTTTGCATCTATTTTCCTACTCTCCTTTCTATCTCCTCCTTCTCTGTCTGTCGGTCTATGCTCTCTCCATATCTTGTGGTCATATCCATACCATAGTACAGTACATGTATGTGTAGGTTAGAGAACAGTATTCTGAAATTAGATCTCTTCCATCCCATGGTGTTTCAGGAAAGCTTCAATATTAAACAACTCAAGTCATTTGGCTGGATGGCAATACCTTTGCCAGAAGGGTAACCTCTTAAGCCCATGTTGCTTTGCTTAAGTTCTCTGTGAGTTATATTAATTTGTTATTTGACAAGTGATTTTAAACATATATTCCCACTATGCAACTATGTTGGCTGGTTCTTTGACATGTTCATTGTACTCTTGGTAGCTCAAGCCTTACAAGTGATGCAATTTCATTTGTTCACTTACGCATTTCTCATTGTACTTTTGAAGTGATGCCTACATAGTCATTACACAGGCTGTGGTGTTTCTATCTACTATCTATCTATCTATCTATCTATCTATCTATCTATCTATCTATCTATCTGATTTTGTGCATGTGCATGCACTTGGACATATCTGCTATGCTTGTGTGGAAGTCAGAGGAGAACTTTCTAAGGTTGATTCTCTTCTTCTACCACGTATGTCTCACAGAAGATTGTAGTCATGCCAACGGATTTGGCAATAAGCACCAATATTTTCTGAACCATGTGAATGACTGTGTACAAAATAGTTTTGAAATAAAAAAATCGTGATATCCAATCTGTGGGACTGCATAAGGGTATCCTGGTTCTTGGCTGGGCATGGGCCTAGAACCCCGAGACTCCAAGGGAGAAACGGCAGGAATTCGGCTACGTCCCCAGAACTCAGGGTCCTAACAAGCAGTCCAATCTCCATAGACCTACATTGTTCAGTCACTAGGACATCACAGTCCCGTCCCAAAGTGCACAGGTAGAGGGTGTGACTACAGGCCTCAGGCCCTAGAGATTTACATACTAATGAAGGTCAGAGGGTGGAGCCAATTAAACCGCCCCCAGAACCTCCCCCTTTCTCCCTCCCTTACTTAACTCAGGTCTGCCCTGAGTTTTGGGGGGGGTGGTACATCCAGATCCATCCACCATCCGCCATGACAATAACTCTTTGGAACCAAGGATTCCTCATGTCATTGGGGCCTGCCAAGCCTGCTGCCACCAAAGCCTCCAGCCACTGGAACCTGGGACCTTCCTCCGTAAGAGGACAGGCGCCTGGAGGCCCCAGGCAGCCTCCACCTATCAGGTCCCGCCCGGGCTGCTGCCCTGTGGGCCTGGGGCCTGCTACTGCAGCCCCCTAGTTTTTCCCACACCAATCCTATTTATTTTGTTCAAAACTGCTTTTATTATTTCATTAGAGAAAAGTTTAGGATTCTACTTTCTATTTGTATGGAAAGCTGCATTATAATTTTAATGTCACATTAAAATTAAAAAAAAAAAAACTTGTGTAGAGTAGGCATCTTAGGAATATTACTTTTGTCTATTTTAGTTCATAAATTATGAGTTTGGGTTGAATTTTGAAGACTTTTATCTACATGAAGACATGCCATGAACAAACAAATATAATATTCAATATTTGATATTAAGTCAAATAACTCCAAATTCACTTATGCTTAATATCTGTATGTCTCATGCCAAAGGTCACTATGAATTTCATATATTTTAATGGTACAAATGTGACATACATAGAGAGAAATTATCACTAGATCAGCATCAAAGTTGAGAACAATTTATATATGAAAGAAGACTATGTGTAGTGAATGCGTTGCTTTGATAGTGCCCACAAATTACAGCACAGCCAATCTGAAGTCAAATGCAGGGACTAAATATCAAGGCAAAACATAAACATAAGGCATGAATCAATGTTACACTATAAGTGAATGTGGGGGTCAAATGTATTTCACCAGTATATTTGGTACAATCACAACTGAGTAAAACCAAGGTTCTTTTACAAGATATGAGCAATCATCTTAAGCGTTCTATAAGTGCTTTAAATATTCCTCTGTGTACTTTAGGATTCATTTAGTCATTATATTGTATTAATGATATTGTCTTTAATCTTTATTTCTTTTCTCTTAAAGAAGAAACATATTCTGATGCAGGAAAAGCAAATCCACAAGCTACATATGAAGCATTTCCCCATTGTTTTGGTGTTTGCATAAAACACTAGAAACTGTTTTAAAAAGCCCTATACTACATTTACTTTAATATGTATTATTCTTTATTATTACTCTTTGCTAGATATTTAATAATCTTTGGTGTTTACATTTGGTGTTCCTTTCAGGGTAAGTTTAATGCAATCTACATACCAAGGGCACAAATTCTAATTTACCTCTTAAATTTTGTATATTTTCTCTAATACGTGTTCATTTGTTCTAGTTTTTGGTACTCCATTATAAATAGGATAGCAAAAATATTTTATCTCATGAAATTATAAACTTATTCTTCTGTGATTTCACTTCTGTCTTGTTTACATCATTCTTTTAACATTTTCTTCTATTTCTGGATTTTCTGTATCTTTAAGAGGTAGGAAGAATGAAACCTATTTTTCTTTGTTTTTTTTTTTTTTTCCTTTTTTTTTTTTTATTGGAAATTTTATTTACATTTCAGATGTTTTCCCCTTACCCTCTTTTCGCCCCTCCCTCCCGGAACTCCCTATCCCTTCCCCCCTCTTGCCTCTATGATGGTGTACCCCCACCCACCCTCCCCTGTACCTCATCTCCCCACCCTCGAATACCACCCTCCACGACGTCCAGCCTTCATGGGACCAAGGATTTCTTCTCCCACTTATATATAGCTCCCTTGCATATATAACTGGAGCCATGGGTCTCTCCCTAAGCGCTCCCAGGCTGGTGGTTTAGACCCTAGGGGCTCTGGTTGGTTGATATTGTTGCTTTCCTCATGGTGTCATGAATCCTCTCAGCTCCTTCAGTCCTTCACTCTATCTTCTTTGTTGGGAACCCCATGATCAGTTTAATGATTACCTGTGTGAGTATCTACCTCTGAATATGTCAGACTCTTACAGGCCTCTAAGGAGACAGCTATATCAGGCTCCTGTCAGCATGTACTTCCTGACCTGGGCATATACCCAGAAATGCTCTAACATATAACAAGGACATATGTTCCACTATGTTCATAGCAGCTTTATTTATAATAGCCAGAAACTGGAAAGAACCCAGATGTCCTTCAACAGAGGAATGGTTACAAAAAATGTGGTACATTTACACAATGGAATATTACTCAGGTATTAAAAACAATGAATTTGATAAATTCTTATGTAAATGGATGGAACTAGAAAATATCATCCTGAGTGAAGTAACCCAATCACAAAAGAACATACATGGTATTCACTCACTGATTATTGGATTTTAGCCCAGAAGCTTGAAATACTCAAGATTCAACTCAAAGACCACATAAAGCTCATGAAGAATGACGACCAAGTGGGTGGGGGCTTCAGTCTTTCTTAGAAGGAGTAACAAAATACTCAAAGGAGACAAACTATAGGACAGAAACTGAAGGAGGGGCCGCTGCAGACCATTCCACCTGGGCATCCATCATGTGCAATCACCAAAGGTTGATGTTGAAAATCTATTTTTTCTATGTCCTTGTTTTTTTCTTTTTTAATATTATATCTCAGTTATATTTAATCCTACAGTTAAGTTTAATGAATTATTCCCTTATGATGATCCTCTTTTATTTTAATAGGAAACAAATATCTATATTTTATGTCTATCTGTTATAATCAGAATCTAAACTTCTGTTACAACTCGTAAATAAAGTGGAGAAAAGCATCTGACTAAATTCAACAAAGAAACGATTACAATTCCTCACCAATTCTGATTAAAAACCATTTGAGAAATTATACAAAAAATTTGAGCAACGAAATAAATTTAAATACTTCGGGTTACTAGGTACTACATTGCTTTAGGTTGATTGTTTACTTAGCCCGCTTCTCCATTTTATATTTACAAAGTTGCCCAGTGTATTTAACTGTTAGCATCAACGTTGTCCACAATTGATTCAACAATCGCAAACATGTCCACACTTCACTTAGTTGTACACTCTTTTTCAGGATTCTAAATTGAACTATGTAAACTATCACTGATCTTTAAATTATGTCCTTTTTTCACTAATTTAATTTGAATATAATATTGAATAGCTATTTATTTTTAGAATTATTAATTTTTCAAATACTAATTCTAAATTGAATAATTCATTGATTCCTTATTTCAATTATTTTAATAATTGTATTTATAAAAAGGAGAAAAATATTATAAGTATATTTCCTTATACTTTCCTCGCTTGGCCCACATGTGAACTACCGGTGATCTTAATAGGTGCAAATTTATTAGTAACGGCTCTTACCAGGAAGGTCGATGAGGTCTAATAGGATGTATGCGGGACTGACGAATCCAAGAAGAAGAAGGATATAGAAGAAGTAATGAAACAGGTCCATGAGGCAAAAGGGATAGCTAATAAGCATACTCTTACTGCCTAGATGCGTAGATTGATGCTCTTAGGATGTTCCAACTATTAAAGATCGTCAGGAGGTGATAGTCTGACCATCTCAAGATTTGTACCAGTTCTGACTGGACTCGGAAGAGTTGCTTGTCAGGTGCTATCATATGACTTTGCAACTGTAAACACGGCTGCCTACACATTCCATGCCAAGGATCATAGTTATGATGTTTAATATTAATGATAACTTAGTTATATTATAA
Organism: Mastomys natalensis; assembly: GCA_021653895.1. Taxonomy (NCBI): domain Eukaryota; kingdom Metazoa; phylum Chordata; class Mammalia; order Rodentia; family Muridae; genus Mastomys; species Mastomys natalensis. The sequence goes on from JAJTUV010001794.1 coordinate 25,624, forward strand.
TTACTAATTATCTAATATAATTATTAATTATCTAATATAATTATATTATCTAATATAATTGATAATACTATGTAGTTCCTTGTATGGCAGTTAAGGGAATAGATTATTTTATGCCATTACTCCAAAGTTACATGGTCTAAATGCAGTAAAGAATCATTGAATGAGCTCTCTAGAGACCATCTCCAAAATTAGAAGGAATCCTTGATATCTATTTATTTGATAATCTATTACTATCCAGCATTTGAACACAACACTAGGAACTGAATACAGAAGTGTTGAATTAACATATCAATAAATGGGTTGAAAAATTACACAGATAATTTTTGGAGGGAAAATACAAGTATTTGAAATGTTCAAAACCATCAGACATAATGTAGCTTTGACATTTCTAGAAGACACCTCATAGGTGTCCTCTATCTTCCTGTGGGTTTATAATATTTCTGCCCTTCCTTCAAAATTATCCTTGAGCTTTGTGTGCTTGAGTTGTATTATAGCTATATTATTTGAGACTGGACTCTACTATTATTCATTTTGATGGGTTGTAGATGTCTCTAATGCTCTATTACAAAGAGAAGTTTTCTTGATGAGGTTTGCTCCCTAAACATGACCTTAACAAGAACACCAATAGATATAACAGCACAGAAGTGGAGAAAGGCTCACAAATCTTTATCCCTAAACAAAGAACCACAGACAACCAAGGAATGCTGAGAGCAGAAAAAAAGTCTTCTCCTTAAAAAAGAGTACCAATTACTTATCCAATCCCAAATATCCTTGAAAAAAACACTTTTGATACAAGTAAATAATATACATACTAAACACTTTGTATTTGTCTATTTAGGAATGAGAAGACTGGATGCTCCAGTGTTGGGGGAACTCGAGGGTGGAGGGGTGGGAGTGGGCAGATGGGTGGGGGCACATTCTCATAGAAGCAGAAGGAGGGGGGGATGGGATAGGGGTTCCTGGGTGGGGGGTCATGGGGAAAGGGGATCACATCTGAAATGTAAATAAAATATCTAATAAAAAAATAATATTGATTTTTAAAAAAAGGAATGTATGTGTATGTGTTTATATGTTATGGGTGCACTCATGCACATATATAAACATGTATGTAAGACTGACTAAGGTAACATACACAGATGTATGTTTACATTCATGTTTACTACTTAGCTATCCACACATCTAAGAAATGGACCTGTTAGTATTAATCAGCTGATAAGAGAATGTGTACATTTATAAACTGGAATATTTTTAGTCATACAAGATCATAATTTATTCAGGAAACTGGTTCAAAGTGGAGGGTATTATGCTAAAGAAAGTAAGCTGGACTCAGAAAGGCAAATGCTACATGCTTTCACACATGTACAGAATTTAGTTTTGTATGTGTGACAAAAGTTGAAAGGAGATTATGATAGGAATGTTAGAATTCTGAAGGAAGTAAAAACAGAGTGTGATGAAATACTTGTGATATAGTAGAAGAGTATTATATTTGGTTGAAGGATGGTGGGTTAACCGGAAAAGAGAAACAGGTATGGATGGAGGAGCATAGAGAATGAAGAAGAAGAAATCATGTATCAAAATGGCATCATAATACACAATGTTATATTTTTGCATGAAAAAAAAACACCTGAAAAAAATGTCCTACACAATAAGCTAAGACAAATAGTAATATAAGTTCAAAATGATTACAAACCTTTGCTTTGTGAAGGATAAATGAGGAGTGAAATTTGAAAGTAAAATACAAAGTAGTAACACAATAAATTTGATTAATAAAAATACAAATTGTTTAAAAACTGATTAATTAAATAAAACATTGCCAAGAAATCAATTATAAAAAATCAGAAAATTATTGATTGAAAACAATTTAAAAAGTGCTTATAGTTTAACACAGTGTACAAATTTAAATCAATACATTTAATAATCAAAATGAAATGAACAATTATCTAGGAATTACTAATTCATGAATAGATAGAATCAAATTTTATTTTATCCAGTGGATATTGATTTTATTTGCTTCTTAAAAATTGATTCAAGAACTAAAGAAGAATGAAATTACATCAATAAGGTGAGACTATACTTTGAAAGAAGAAAAATAAACTACCAAAAATATACAAACTAATTTTTAACATGTTATAAAGAGGAAATTCTAAAGATACTCATATTGTATGGTGCAGTTCAGGCTCCACTCCCTTGCCTGATGTGAAGCAATAGGCTTTGATTCCTCCTGACACATCCTCAGAGGAGAAGTAAGAGGGAAACAGCAGGGAGTGCAAGAGACCTGAGATAGTTGAGAGCGCAATGAGAACAAGTTATCAGGAGACAGCTTCGATGAGACAGTGCAGTTAAGGGAAAAGGAAAATGCTACTTAAAACTTTTGGGAAGAATAGGGGCTTTTGGGGTGAGTGGATATGATTGGCCAGAGACAGGGGCTGGGGATGCCTCATTTGCATAAAGAGTAATGTCAGGTGCTGCCAGACATGAAATTTAACCTTGCTACTGGGCTACATGTCCTCTGCAGACAAAGGTGGTGTGCAGGGCTATGTGTGCCCAGACATGCAGTCTGGGCAGGGGAGCAGTCTTACGCCTGCCTGCTCATCTTAGGATTTAGACATACCTCAAGCTGGCCCCCTCCTCCTGCTCCCTGGTCCAAATGTAGAGAGGAAATTATGATCTTTGTTTTGAAATATAAATACTAGCTCACCAGGTTCAATTCAATTCTACTTACTAGATCCGAAAAATATTTTATGAAATTACCAATAAATTTTAAAGACCTAACATACGAGACAGCAGAGGTTTCTGAAAGAAGATATTAAAACTCAAGAGAGATTCCATTTTCATAAACAGGTAATAATAAGAAGGATATCAGAGTACAACAACATTGTAATCTGACCAAACAAAAAGAGTTTAGAACTTAATCTGCAAGTGAGCATTCATGGCCGTAAGTGAACTAAAGAGGAAGCCCATGAAACCCAGGGAATAGTTTCTTACTGTGGAATACCATCAAAGAGATGATAAAGTGAGAAAAATTGCATCAGGAACATTGCAGCATTATTGGCTATTAGCTGAGGAAGCCCTAAAGAAAACCAAAATAAGAAAAGCCTAAAATATTTCAATTTCTCAAGATACTTATGGCAGAAAACTGCAGGTGACTGAGCAATTATACAGTCTGTAACTGAATGTCTTTCTCTAACTGCATTTCTTGAGCAGACTCAAGTATGGTTATATTAGTTGGGTTCCTCAATAAAAGTGGGAAATATCTAGCCATAGAGAAATATATTTTGTATTATTTTTAGTATAGTCATTTTCAGTGTAGTATATCTATAGTATAGATTGTGTACATAATATTAGTATAAAAAGAATCTGGAAAGTTAATATTTTTCACCAAACATTACATCATTAAAAATCCTCCAAATGGACTCTAAGTATATATACAAGGGGTAAATAAAGATGTACATTTTTACGACATGGCTTATGGACTGCATATTCTAAATGTGGTGTGAAATATGTTTGGCAGTATATACTAAAATTAAATGTGAAAATATGTGATTTTCAAGAAATTTTAATACTTGGGGATGGAAGATCTGCAGTAAATTTCCAGTTCCAAGATAGTGGTTCACAACCATTTATACTTCAATTTTAGGAAATATATACATGCATACATAATATACATGCATATATACATATGTATCTGTCTGTCTGTGTCTATCTCACTCTCTGTCTATGTCTCTCTCTCCCTCTGTATGTGTGTGTATGTGTGTGTGTGTGTGCTGGAAAGATCTGTGGCATAAATATAAAACCCATTGTATGGACTGAAAATATTTACAATAGCATTTTTCATAACTAATATACAACACATGATTTCAAATGAACATCTACAAGAGATTAGATCAAATTAATTCAGGGAGGTATTATAAATGTGTGATAATCAACTAAAAGTTTCTGATCAATGAATATATTTCATAAACATCAGTTAAGTATCCCAAAGATACAATATAAAACACTATTAAAATTTAGAAAAATTAAATTTTGAATATTAAGATTTTTTCATTTTGAAGAGTGAAATAAGTGCATAAGGAGGGGTTACAAAGGGTTTTCTATATATGAAAGTGCTGTGTTCTTTTAATTGACACACAAGCGAGTTCATATTAAGATCATCTATTGAACTGCAGCCTTAATTGTTGATTTACTATTGTGTATATTTGTCATACTTCTTTAAAGAGGATTAGTAAAAGAAACAAAGAAATGAAGCTCTAACAAGGATTTTAAACTACATTAAATTAGATAATTTTGACTTCATAAATCTGAAGTATTCTATGTTATTCAAATAGTGAAAGATAAATGGTATCTAGATAAATGATTTCTCAAATATAATAAAATACAAGCTTCTTACTCAGATTGGGAATTTCTAAAAAATGTATTTCTAAAATACACAAGAAGATCTTTTTGAAAGCCTAACATTATTAGGCCATTAACAGAAATATAATTGGCAAATAAGTACATAGGAATGACTTAAAATTCAGTAATAATTGAAAGAACTAAGTAATACAAATACTAGACTTCTAAAATTCAAATTTTCAATGTTAATTTGTCTGTAGAGTAAAATATTAGACTATAAATTTGTATTATTTTTAATAATTTTTATTAAAATAAATTAACTTGTGAGGTATTTTATTATATTTTCATTTCATTTCTATGTCTCTAGTAGTTGTCTTTAGTTTGATGTCTCTTTCCCTTATAGAGTCCACATACAACAAAACTGCATAAGACTTCCCTTTGTGAATCTAGCTTATTTCATTTTAAATTATTACTGATCTTACCTCCATCTAATTTTCTTCAAATTTTATATATATATATTATATATAATGAATATAATATTAATTATAATAATCTTAATATATTAATATATATTTAATATATTTATATATAAATAAATTTAAAGGATATATATCCTTTATATATATAATTTTATATTAAATATATATAATATATAAAAGGATATATATATCCTTGCACAGCACATTTTTCTTATTCATCCATTGAAGGGCACCTCAGCTGATACTGTAGGTAGGCTATTGTGAATTGCTCCATGGTACAGGTGGCACAAACATCGATGACAGTTCCTAGTCACAAGCGTTCCTTTGAGCTGGCAACTATGTTTTAAGTGTTTTCCCTATTAGATTATGCATGTGCAATTAGTCATGTGTATATATTTTAACTCATAATTATAAAAATACTCATCACTTAAATGTATTCATTTCAAACCATACATATAAGCTCTGATGTATCCAATTCATATGAATCTGAAATATGACTGTGTAGTATAAGCAGACAGGAAAGAAAAAAATCATCTGAGAAAATAAAAGACCAACACATAAATAAATATACCTTGTTGAATTCTATTTCCCTGTGAAAATGAAAGGATCTAGAGACAACAAAGCAATAAGAATGCCTGTACTGCGGGTGGAATCAAGGAGGAAAGTATGCCCAAGGACTTTCAATTTTTCTCTACCACTTGAATTTGATTCAATTTTTGCAGAATCTCTTCTTTTGTTACTTGCATATTTAAAAGTGAGAAAAGAGCAACAAATAAACTCATGACAAACATGACTCATATTTTGATTGTAATTATCTGTATTATGCAGTATCTTTCTACAGTGGTGTGCTGAAAGGGTTAATCAGCATTTACACAAGCATTGAACCAGCCATGCAGTAATATAAGTGAGCTGGATTGATAAACGAATGCCTACCTGTTGTGATTACAAGTCAGTTTTGCTGAAACCACAAGGGAATGTCAAGAAACACAGTATAATGCAATCATTGTGTGACCAAAGAACACAGAAACAGTCTACATTTCCATGGCCATTGTTGTGCATATTTTCAATTCTCTGCAATTATATTTCTCTGGGAACACATTAAAAATGAAGTCATGTCTTGCCACTAAACTACTACTTGTAAAAAAAAACTGTTAGTGTGCTAAATATGGATTTTGATGAGCGTCTAAAGGATTTTCACTGCCAAAGAATATTCATCTGAACATTCAGTATATGTATTTTAATTACATTAAGTGAGACTTTGGAACATCTGACATCTGTTTACTAGTAAACATTTAATTAAGTATTTGAGGATAACAATGCTAAATGAAATGTTTTAAAGATGCTATTAGACTCTGTAGTTCTATATTCAATCCTAACAAAGTCAAAGGAGGACAGTAGAATCTATTCCTATCCAGGAACAGAGCAAAGCATCTTTCTATGTTGTCTTAATTTCATGTTTCTTGACTGCTCCATGCATTCTTATTCCAAACTTCCCTCAATAATTCATCAACTCATATTTAAGAAAGAGTTTGCATCTTTGGGTCAAAACCTTGTTCATTTAAAGACTATTGTGCATGAGGCATTTAAAAATGTGTTTCTTCAGTTAAAGTGTGAGTCTATCATAATTGCTGTTTTCACTATTACAAAGAACACAAAATCAGCAGGCAGATGGCCTTATTTAATATCCAATCTGTTCCCTACCTACGATACTTAAAAGTTCTATGGCCTGTATGTTATGTCCCCAGAATGTCAGCTCACTGTCTAACAATACACTGTACCTATCTCCACAACAACAAACTGTGCTATTTTGTGTATTGAATTCTAGATGCATTTAAATATTGCTTTCTTCTGATAATTATAAAGTAACCGAATATCCATTAGTGCTTTGCTATACCATGTACTATATTTTTTTATGTATATGGATTATTCTGTTAAATCCTGAATTAAATGATATGAATTAATTACTCTGTTTTGCAGATAAATTATCAAAGGTTAGAACATTGGTAATTTTTCCAAAACCAATCTACTTAAGTATAGAAAGTGAATATTATTTTATTGATAGCTATTAGAACACAAAACGTCAGCCATTCTTTGAATAGTTGCCTTCTTTAATCCCCAGGCTGTTGAAGCCTGTCTGACAAGGGATGTAACTTCCACCCATGAGATGGAAAAGGTTAACTATTAAACTGGGAGTTGTAGAAAAGTAGATTGCCCTGTGGCCACGGATTCTAATATTTTGAGCATTTGAATAAAATTAAAAGGGAGAATTGGGTTTGAAGTATTTAAATTGCCTACGTAAACTCCTTCACATGCTTTCTGAGATCACAATTCTCAGTTCATCAGACAAGAAATGTGATATATAATATTAGCCTCTGTTCCAGGCTTCCAGGCCTTTTTAAACACATACCTATAACTTTCTGGATCCTAGGTTGCAGATGAAATATTGGTCTTCTATCCTCCTTAACTTTCTGATACAATACCTTATTTTACATGTAATTTACACATTCCCTATTAGTTCTGTTTCTCAAAAGAACCTTGACTAATGAAGCCTGCTTCCTTATGTTTCTTTTGGAAAGAAATGTTAGACATCACCAGAGTACTTTGTGAATAATAAAAGTACTCAAGCCACCAATACACTCAATATTACATGTCAGATATCCTTTAGGTAATGCAGATAAATAAACACTGAGAAGGGCAATAAGGGAGAAGAGCAAGCAAAGTCACCATGAAATCAGCCTCTAGTAGACTCTAATGAGGGTGAAAAATCCATAAGGTTTCCCTTTCTTTGCCTTCTTTTGCCTTCCTTTTTGGTCAACTTGCATTGTTCATATTGAACTGGTTAATGAACTGAAACAGGGAGTTGTAATGAGAAGTGTGCAGTGGTCAGCACACATGCAATGAGTAGAGAAGAAAGGATGCCTTACACCACCACAGCCATTGGACTTTAGGATTCCTTTCTGTTAGTCAGTACATTAGCTTCTATTCCCAGTATACTAAAATGTCTCTTGAGAATTACACATCAAGAAACCACAATGGTGAGTTACACAATAAAGTAGCATTACCCTGTCTCCAGCTAAGATCTATTCTATAATTGGGTAGATAAATGGAAGAAGATACTTCACAATTTGGTGAAAGGCTGTTTATACTGGGTAAAATTAGTGAAAAGGATAAAAAGAATTCACACTATGACTTTTTACAAATTATATGTAACGTATAAAGATAAGGAAACAACTGAAGTATTTGAAAATATTTTTTAAAATTAGACAACTGAAGATATGGTTTACTTAGACATGAAACACTTTGGGTGAGAGAAGGAAGGCTGCAGACTTAGTAGACTTTGCATGGACTTGTTGATATACCTTTTTTCAAATGAGATAATTTTTATTTAAAAATATTTTATTCAAAATATTTCAATGATATTTTGTTCTATTGCCAACTCCTTCCAGATCCTCCCAACGTCCCAATCCACCCAACTTTGTGTTCTCTCTCTCTCTCCTTCCCTCTCTCAGACAAAAACAAACAAAATAAAAATGAGACAAATAAAGTATGCCTAAGTTTACATCAATTATACTCAGTAGCAGTCCCATGCCATGAGTAGTTGGATAACACTCAATGAAGCAAATCTTTTTGAAGATGCCATATTTTAGACATGCAGACATATATTCACAAAATGACTCTAACCTCCTTTAGTTTGTTTCCTTTCCTGACCAAGACCATTAGTAACTTGTAACCAAGTCCCCTTAAATGATGACAAACATCCATCATCCATCAAATAACCAAAGAACATTTACTCCATTTTGGAGGAATAGGGTGTTGTTCTCTTGAAATTGCTTCCTACTGTTTGGGGATAATGTTATTTTTGGGGAGACCCAAAGAAAATTGGGATATTGCTGTGAAAGTGCAAGGCTTAAGGATGTGCTAATATCTGCTGCTGTCTTTGTCTCTGTCAGTCTCTCTCTCTCTAGTGTGTTTGTGTGTGCATGTGTATGTTTGTGTCTGTGTATGTGTCTCTGTGTGTGTGGGTTATGTGATTATGTGGTTTTGTTTGAAAGAACGCATACATATGCCACAATACCCATGTGGCTGTCAGAGTACCACCCCAAGCCCGAGTTTTTCACATTACAAGATTAGGTTTAGAGAGAGAAGGAAGAATATCTGGCTTTACATAAAAGTGTAACTGCATCATAGAGTTGAATACTAAAAGTAATTTTAACCTTTTCCAGAGTACTGGAACTACTATCTAAGATATTAAATTCAAGATAAACATGAGTGATCTATGCCACTCCAGATTACTCCGATGTTTATGAAAACTGCAACAACCTTTTATATCTTTATGCTGTTTGCATCAGAATACTTTGTCAGTAAGAAGAAAAGTATGCAAGCAACCAATACACTTATTATTAAGTGTAGGGATCCTTTAGGTAATGCAGATATATAAACACTTGGATGGGGCAATAAATGAGAAGAGTGAGCAAAGACACAGTAAAATCATTTTCATGGCTAGATTTAGTATTGAAATGTGGCTGTTAGTCTGTCACTGCCCTGGCTACCACTTTTATGAGGTCCAAATTAGTCAGTGTTTCAAATAACTAGAAAAGCCCTGAAGTGGAGACAATACTCCGATGAGGTCTAAATAAGGTATTCCATAGAGGCTGTGATTGCATTGATAGAGATGCCCTAGTAGATGAACTTGCCATCCTGTGTTAATTATAATTGCCTTTGTAAGGTTAACTCTACTTTCTGCTCCTCACTGCAAATATGACTTGAATCTTATATATATAATCTCAAGTTATATAATAATATATAATTTCTTCTTCATATACTTTAAACCAAAATGAGATCTTACAGCTTATAAGAAAAGTCTAGAAGAATAAATTTCTAAGAAAAGGAAATAAAGAAGGATGGAACATGCCACCACCTGACCCTGGGGCATATATTGGATCAGTGGTGAAATTTAGTCAGTTTGATTTGCTCTAATTGTGGGATGTTCTGGGTCTGCAGTTCTGCTGACATGTAGTAACCAACGCTATCTACAGTGTGAATTATTGATAACATTTTGAAAGATTATTCTATGAGATGATTAAAGTTTACAAGCAGAACAAGCATTTACAAGCTTGACAGAGACTGAGGGGTTGGAACGTGTCCTTACCCAGTCAGCAGCATGTAGAGACAGCTGTTCCTTTAGTAATGACATCCATGGCATAGGATTGATTAACTTTACTCCCTTATAAACTTAATTAACAAACATCTGCATCTCCAATCAAGTCCCCAAGGTTCTGACATTTTCTTCATGTTGAAATATCTTTATCTTATTGACTGAACTTTTCCCCAGCAGCTATTCTGACAAAGTGAACACTTAGTTATATGATACAGCACAACATGGGATGGAAACAATATCTGATGATGTTTAATGTAAGTCTGTCTCCTCTCTCCTCTCTCTCTCTCTCTCTCTCTCTCTCTCTCTCTCTCTCCTCTCCCCCCTCTCTGTCTCTCTCTCTCTCTCTCTTTCCCCTCTCACCCTTTTCCTTATCACTCTCTTCTTCATGCCTTCCATCTCTCAATCTTCTTTCTTTCACCTATGTAAAACAAAAAACAAAACAACAAAATGAAAAACAAACAAATAAACAAACAAACAAAAACTCTTCAAGCACTCTTCCATGTCTGTATTCTGTAGTACAAGTATAAGGATATTTCAGATTAATTTAGTTTCAGTTTCAAAAATAACCTGTGATTCACTATGCAGATCTTAGAAGTATTTTTACATTCTCAGGCATATTCCTTTGTCCTTTAGTGTTCCTTCAAAATCCACCCAGGGTTTGATCTTCAATAATGGCAGATTTATTGCTGTGATAACAAGGAACAGGAGAATAATTCAGCTTCCCCTTTATATAAATATAAAGATGCAGATTTTGATGGAACTGTACAAAATTATTTTAACTATGAATGACCCCTGGTGGGTCTAAAGCTGTCTGAACTATGCTCCCTTCTCTTAAAGTGACTTCAAAAGATATACCTGACAACCAACTGATTGGTAGGCCTGCATTGTCAATGGTCTACATAAGTGCCAGAATTCAAATTGGACCCCTGGCTTCTTTGGATGATAGCTAATATATAGATGGGTATAACCTCATGCCAATGGAATACTGTTTGGAAGCGGAAAATTACAGACATATAGGTTAAAAAAAAGGTCCTCATTTTTATGGAAGGAAATATGTTCTTTTAATATGCTGTGATTATTTTTAGATGTTGAGATGAGAGCATGACTCACTGCCTTCCACTGCTTCCACTCCGTATGCTGGTCCCCACTCATCTTTCCTGACACATCGTGCTGATGAAGGGAATGACAGCCTGTTTCCCACACTGTGGTCATCAGTGTGTGTTGCAGCTGCTTCTAGAAGTATAGGTAATATTTTTCTTCAGTACATACTCACAGACAACACATTAGTATTCTGGGGATAGGGCACATTACAACTGAAAGCACATAGCAACCCAAAGGGCACTCAATAGGGTCACTTTTCATACTAGTTAATAAGCTTTTAAAATACCAGAAAACAGCTTTTGGGTCTAACTTTCTTCTTATGTGTTTATTTATTTATCATTTTGAAACATTTCTATTATACATTTGAACAGTAAAAAGGAATTGCTAGTATACAGATGAGACCACTAGCAAATTAAGATGCTGCTTTTGACTTTTAATAATCAATATTCAAGAACTGTGAAGAAATCGAAATAAAGTGGAGCTGAGAGAAATTCTAGATGATATTTTTTCATGTAAACTCTAGTAGTTAAATTCTCATACTGGTTTTGCTATGGTGTGATGTCTTGCAAATATAGTATAGACACATATTTATCATAAAGACACAGATAGCTTCATTAATTAAAATTTTGGTAGTACTTGAGACCCAGGAATTTACTTTGGAAAGTTTAATATAAAAACAATTATTGTATGAACCACTTAACACATACTAATTTTTCCTCACAGAATCTTGATCTTAATTAATATTGTTTCTAGTATTAAAATTTGCTTAATCTGAGACTGAGATTGTTATACCATTGATCATTTTGAGTAAGACAATGAATATTATTCAGAAAACTGTTATTTAAAATACTAAATACGATTACAATTATGAGGAACTTAGCACAAAATTTACAAGCCTTTGTTACAGTGGTGAGGAGCACTGTAGTGGTTGGAGCTCGGGTGATATTCCCAAATGTAGCACTTTGTCAATTGAGAAGTCAGCAGACTCAAGGTCACTCTGAGTTTCTCCAGCCTCTCTTCCTTCATGAAGCATGTCACAAAGGTTTCATGGACTTATTATCCAAAGGAAAGGAAGGGAAGAATGTGAACAGGCTCCACAGAAATATCTCAAGAATTATTGTTATACTCTGTATGTTCTGTCTTGATTCTGCACAACTAAGCGTTTTCTTTTCAGCAGAAAAAAAGTGAATGATGTTCCTCTGTACATACATGCTCAACTCTCTTTCTCCCTCCCTTTCATGTCTTCCTTCCCTTTTGCTTGATTAAACCTACCAATACTGGATGAATGCATGCTTAGCGTGTGTTCTACCTCTGAATCATATCCCTAAAAGGTATTCAGTTTTCTATAGATGCCCTGTCTCATAAGCCTTTTATTTTAATATTTATTCATTATTTCTTTTGACACAGAATTCTATTTAGCAGACTGGCCTAAATGTGCTATGTACCTGTGAATAGCCTTTAAACATCTGATCTTTCTGCCTCCATTCCTGAGTCCTTGGATTGCAGAAACACATGTTATCTCTGATAAAATTTATTTAAAATAAGTTTATTATGTTTTTTTATTAAGGAGACTTTGAAATTGATGTATCAGTCATAAATCTATATGCTTGTAAGTATGAATATTAAATTTCATCTCCTACTTAATCATAGTGATTTTAAGTCAGTGTTTCCCAAATTTCCCAACTATAAAACTAAAATATACCTATAACAACCATTAAATATGAGAAAAGGTGAACTTTTGCTTTAACATGTTAATGTATATGGCATGTTTCTTATGGAAATGTTCCTAGAAAAATTTACATTATTAAAATTATTGGTACTCAAATCTGGTAAATGAATTGTTTTTTAGGACTGAGAAAACAGTTTCTTATGCCATTTGATTTTTCTCATATTTAGGAGACAATTATTTATTTGCAGTAAATTTTATCAAGATATAGTCATGATTCATGTTCTACCCCATCCCCAGCCAAGATACCCGCCCACCTGCTCCCACACACTCCCTAGTTCTGTCTCATTGCTGGCCCACAGCTCATATTTAAAGAATTATCCTTTGCCAACTTTTCTATTATTCCACTGCCCACCTTGCTACTTCCAAAAGTGATCTGTCCTAAGTAAATTCCTTAGACTGATCAAAAATACGGTCATTGCAAGTTGCTCTTTACAAAACAAGAAGTAGAGGACAGAGGAATGTTCAAACTCGTTTACCCATAATTATCTTGCCAATACAACACTCTCACTTCTCAATGACCCTGGTTTTTATTCTTTATGTGACTGAATATGACTGATGAGTGGATAAAGGTTAGACTAGGATGTCTCTATTAAGTCAGACAAAGAGCAAATTGTTGTCATGGTAGTTTAAATCAGATGATATTTTGACAGCCAGCTAAACCCTTAGTACATAGTACCTCCCCTTAGATGCAATTTTTGGTATGAATTTAATAGTTAGAAGTATATTGGGAATGTTACAAGAAAACATGAGAAGGAATTCCAGGGATGATTTTTCTAGTAGTCCTGTCTCTTCTCACCTTCTTTCCTCTTCAGTAAAAAGAGTGAAGGATGAATCTTAAAACAGCAATATGATGAAAATAAAATTGAAAGCTACCTCTGTCTTAAAGAAGGTGGAAATGAGTGTTAGTGGTTCACAGTGAAGTTAATACAACATTCCTGTCCATTGCAGAAAGGAGATGGAAACATGAACGTAGCAGAAACACATAATGAGAAGTTTTCTCTGAATCCTATGCTGTTGTGGGTGTTCTTTTAGGACACACATACACTTGACAGAGGACTCAATTTTATTCTTAGTAAATTCCAACTATAAGTGATCAAACCCTCTTATACTGCCCCAGGTACTGCACACACATGCACAGCCTCATACACAGACTTATACTCACAAACACAGGTATAATTAGAACATAATTAATCTTTAAATAAAAAAACACAAGTAAATGTTTATTATTCATAGAAGGACATTATCAACTGAGTTCATCAGAGTTTGATTAGAGGTCTAAAATTAAATAACTATGCTTATATTAAATAAATTTAAAATTTTCATCTCTACAGTATCTTGTAAATCAAGTTGGTAGCCTCTTGTTCTTTGATTATCATTACTAACTACACACACACAACACACACACACACACACACACAATATGTGACTACAGTCTGGAAAATCTGTTTGGTATTGCTTGTGTGTATGTGATTTTGGAGCTGACTACTCTGTATTTAGATAAACAATTATGAAACTCATCACTGTAACAAACTAATTTTCTCTCACTTAGTAGGCCTTAGTTGCTTTTTGTTTAGGGCAGGGGCCCTATGGTTTGTTCCCCTCTGTTAACTTGTCTATTGGTGTTTTTGTTGTACAGGTTTTGTCTTGGCATTATCATTGATGTTAATTTCCTTATTTTGCATAAATTAAGACAGACACAGAAAAAAGTTTAGAAGCCTTGAACATTTTATAGGAAGTTTTTAGAGATTTTTTTTTAACTTACAAAATGTGAGTAGTTATAATTTCCTAGAAAATAGATAAAAAGTAATTATTATTATTATTTATTAATCTTTTTTTACATTGTAGTCATTATCCCCCTCCTAGTCTGCCCTCTGACTGTTTCTCATCCAATACTTCCTCCGTTTTCCAAGAGGATGTCCCACCCACCATCCCCATCCCACTAGACCGCCCCTGGCACCTCAAGTCTCTCAAGGGTTAGGTGTATCTTCTCTCACCGAGGCCAGACCTGGCAGTCCTCTGCTGTATATGTGTCGGTGCCTCATATCAGGTGGTGTATGCTTCCTGGTTGGTGGCTCAGTGCCTGAGAGATCTCAGAGTTCCAGGTTAGTTGAGACTGCTGGTCTCCCTATGGAATTGCCCTCCTCCTCAATTCTTCCAGCTTTTCCATAATTCAACCACAAGGGTCAGCAGCTTCTATCCATTGGTTGGGTATAAGTATCTGCATCTGACTCTTTCAGCTGCTTGTTAGGCCTCTCGGAGGGCAGCCATGCTAGGATCCTATCTGCAAGCTCACCATAGCATCAGTAACAGTGTCAGGCCTTGAACCTCCCGAAATTGGGGCCTGTCACTGAACCTCCTTTTCCTCAGGCTTTTCTCCAGTTTTGTTCCTGCAGTTCTTTTAGAAGGAACAATTCTAGGTCAGAGTTTTTGACTGTGGGATAGCAACTCCATCCCTCTACTTGATGTTCTGTCTTCCCTCTCCCCACTGTGGGGCAGTTTTATCTAAGGTCCTTCCTTTGAGTCATGAGAGTCTCTCACCTCCCAGGTCTCTGGAACATTCTAGAGGGTTTCCCCTTCTACCTCCTACCTCCCGAGGTTGCCTGTTTCCATTATTTCTGCTGGCCCTCAGGGCTTCAGTCCTGTTTACCCTCCACCTCACTCTGCCACCCGTGGATGCCCTCAGGGGCACATATTGCACTATATTCATAGCAGCCTTATTTGTGATAGCCAGAAGTTGGAAACAATCTAGATGTCCCATAATGGAAGAATAAATACAGAAATAAATACAGAAAATGTGGTTCATTTACACAATGGAATACTACTCAGCTATTATGAAAGAGAACATGATGAGATTTGCAGGCAAATGTATGGGACTAGAAAATATCATCCTGAGTGTGGTAACTCAGTTCCCAAAAGACATGCACTGTATGTACTCACTAATAAGTGCATATTAGCCAAAAATATTCAGAATATCTGGGATACAATCTACAGAACTCAAGAAGGTTAACAAGCCAAAGGAACAAAATGAGGATGCCTCAATACCAATACAATGTCACTTTTTATATAGACATTGGAAGTGAACCGTTTGGAACTTCCTGTTTTGATGGATGAAAATTGATCATATCACCTCTAACTTCATGAGGCTGAACACAAAGGCAAGGTTATATTCAAAACATGGGTTTGATAAAGTATAATTTTAATTAGCTCTCTGAACTAATAAGTCCAATTTTGCTTTAAATGTTATTTTTTAAAGAAAACAATCTAGAATTGTGTTTACTATACTTTAATTGAAAAAATATCTCACATAGACATTAGACATAGAGAAAACCCAAGACCACTCTTTAACTACTACATCTCATTTGAGCACAAAAGTGCTAAACTAAAGCAGTTAAGCAGGAGAAAGAGAAAAATTATCAAAACTGGAAAGAAAATATTACATTGTTTTTATTTGTCTATAATATCAGATATATAGAACACTCAGAATTTTATTCCAAATTTTGCTAATAAAAAATATCTACTGAATGTGCAGTTTTCAATGTTGCATAAAAATGTAGTTTTTGTGCATTCAAATAGTGGACTATCTGAATAAAAAATGAAAGATTCTCCTTTGTAATGGAATCATAAAGAAAAACATATTCAAAATCAAGTCTAACCAGGAATATACAAAAAAAAATCACTGCAGTAAAATATTTGAGCAATGATCAAGAAATAGAGAAATTCCATAATAGATAGGAGTATTTTGCATGCAAGGATTGGAAATATTTATATTATTAAATTATCTGATGTCCACAGTAAAGTATAATATAATCCCTATGAAATATTCAGTAATATTTTTATGGAAATTGGAGAAAAGAAAGCCTGTAATTATATGAACCACCAAAGATTGAATAGTTAATTTTCTCTTTTTTTTAAATTAAATTATTTTTATTTACATTCCAAATGTTGCCCTGCTTCCCTGTACACCTCCCAGAGTTCTTCACCCCATACCCCATCCTCTTTGCCTCTGAGAGAATGCTCCCCTACCTACCTACCAACCCACCTCACCCTACCTAGCATTCCCCTTCCCTGTAGAAAAGTTGGAGTGAAAGAAAGAAAGGTCTGAACCAGATAGCAATCCCATATGAAGAACAAAGGAACCAGGGGTTACTAACTAACCTGAACCCCACAAAGCTCCAAAGGACTAATCCACCTACCAAAGAACAAGCATGGGCGGTCTATGGCCCCAGTACATATGTAGCAGGCACATATATGGGAGAAATTGCATCCCAATCTTGTAGAGTCTATGGTATCTTAGTAAAATGAACAAGGTATGAAGTATACTATCCAAGTTAAAAACATGTTGAAATTTAAGTAACCAATACAGTATGGGACTATCATAAAAGTAGACCGAGGCCTATCCAACAGCTTAGAGAACTCAAATAAATACATACATTATAGCAAAAAATATCCTTAACAAAGAAACCTAAATTTCATAATCATAATGGAGAAACTTACTATTTCTATTGGAAAAATGAAATTGGCACATCATAAAAACATCTCATTTCAAATATAAATAATGGTAACTATAAGACCAACATGATAACATGACTAGAAGAAAATGTGGAGGAAGGAATTTATAATAATATAATGGATAATATAATTTTCAAAAGTATGGATTACAAAATCAAAAAGAGCAAAGGGGATTGTTAAAACTAGGAATGCTTTGCATAGTCACAGACACAATGAGGACCTAGTAAAGGTACTTAAATGAATGTAATAAATATTTGTAAATTAGCAAATAATGGCTTATAGCCAAAGTATATAAAGAAA
Organism: Mastomys natalensis; assembly: GCA_021653895.1. NCBI lineage: Eukaryota > Metazoa > Chordata > Mammalia > Rodentia > Muridae > Mastomys > Mastomys natalensis. The sequence goes on from JAJTUV010001794.1 coordinate 43,232, forward strand.
TTAAACACTGTAGAAATAAACACACTTATTTGAAAATGCATAAAACATGGATAGAGATTTCTCTGTGAAAAAATATGCAATGAGCATATAAAAATTTCTAATTACACCAATTATCAGTGCAATTGTGCTGTTTTGTCAACTCAACACAAACTATAGTTACCTGTTAAGAGGAAATCTCAATTGATAAATTGCCTCTATCAGATTGGCCAGTAACTATGACTATAGGAGTTTTCCAAATCATTTATTGATTGGTGAGTACCAACCTTTTCTAGGTAGTGCCACTCCTGGGAGGTGATTCTGTATTATATAAGAAAGTAGGCTAGGCAGTCCGTGGAGACTAAACCAGTAGACATTACTCCATGACCTCTATTATAGTTCTTGCTTCCAGTTTCCTGCACTGACTTCTGTTCATGAGGATTATAACCTGAAAGTTCAGTAAACCCTCTTATCCTTCAAGTTGCTTTTATTAAAGCAACAGAAAATCAAGACCAGTAATGATAATTAAGATCATAATAAGTGTCATCTATTAGAATAGTCATTATTAAGACGATAACTGGTTTCACATGATAGGAATGGTTTAAAGAATATCAAAGTTTATACACCTGGCACAGCCTTTGGAGTGCATTTTGAAGTTTCTTTAAAACCCAATGGCAGAACAATCACAAGTTCCCAGTCAGTAAATATTAAAGTCAAGACTTCATTTTAATCAGCAGCATTCTTCCCAATGTCCAAGTTTTATGTCAACTTAGGTATCCACCAACAAAGGAATATTTAACCTATAAGACAATTACAAAAGGAAACACTACTCTGCAATAAAAAGAACAGAATTTTGCCATTGGTGATCATAGGTAGACCTGAAGAATACTGACCTAGTTAAAAAGGCACAACTAAAACAAATATCATGATTCCATGTGGAATCTACAGAAATTGATGGCACAGAAGCAGAGGATAGAATACTGGCCTCCCAGGTACTGTAAAATCAGTTTGAAAAGTCAGAGAAATGGTAGTCAATGGTTGTAAAATGCAGTTACACTTGACACATTTTTTCAAGTGGTCTACTCTACAAGGCAGAAACTATAGGGAAATACTGACTAGGTTCTTGAAAATTATTTAGAAGGTATAAAGTGTTCTTACAGCAACATGATGTGAGGTAGCATACTACTTAGCCTAAGTCAATGACATCAGCGTATATATAATTAAATTTACCATGTTAGGCACTCAACAAAGTAAAGATGTACATATTTATCATTTTTTATTGGATATTTTATTTACATTTCAGATGTTATCCCTTTACCCCATTCCCCTCCCCGACCCAGGAACCCCCATCTCATCCCTCTCCTCCAACTTCTATTAGGATGTGCCCCAGCTACCCTCCCACTCCCACCTCCCCACCCTCGAATTCCCCCCACACGGCATCCAGCCTTCATGGGACCAAGGATCTCCTCTCCCACCTATGCCCGACAGGGCTATCCTCCTTTACATATACAGCTAGAGCCATGGGTCCCTCCCTAAGTGCTCCCAACTGGTGGTTTAGAACCTGGGAGCTCTGTTGGTTGTATTGCTGCTCTTCTCATGGCCACCAACCCTTTCAGCTCCTTCAGTCTTCACTCTAACCCTCCACTGGGAACCCCATGATCAGTTCAATGGTTAGCTGTGAGCATCTACCTCTGAATATGTCAAGCTCTGGCAGACCTCTAAGGACACAGCTATATCAGGCTCCTGTCAACATGCACTTCCTGACATCCATATCAGCGTCTACCTTTGGTGACTGCACATGGGATGGATATATTTAAAATTCAGTATATTAAAAATAATATAGAGTTCATATTTTTCTGTATCTTCAAAATTATGAGTGTTTTATTTCACATATTTTGGAAAAGTGCATGATGTAGCTCATTATTGTAAATTACATTTTTATTACAGTCAGTGCTGATTGCTTCTTGTTTTATTTATTGGTTACTGAAGTTTCTGTACCCCTGAATCAGCTCTTCCTATACAGTATGTCTTTTAGTTTTAGATTGTCAAATATTAATTTGAAAGTATTTTTTTTAAATACAATTTAGCAGTGCTGGGGATATGCCTTAATCAGTCAAGTTCTTGTCACACAACTGTAAGACCTTTGAATTATCAGGACCATTTAAAAGATTTTCCACCGTAAATGAATGAAGCTATATAAACATTATTTTTCAGTCATGAGAGAAATGATAGACCTTATTTTCCTATCAAAAAAAAAAAAGAGGGCTGTATAGTTCATTCCTACTAGAAAATGTCAAGGTCTTCATGGTACTATCAACCTTAATATTCCTCTTTCTGCTAATGATGGACAACATGTCTGCTTATACATGCTTATTAAGTACATCTGGCAGTTATAACTTAATTCTTGACTTTACATTGCAATATACAATGTTCACATTCTGGCTATAACTAGTTTCATTTTTCCTTTTGTTCAATGAATTTTAGAATTTATATTCATTAATTCTTGCTTTTTTAAAAGTCAATTTTCCAGTTGAATTATTCAATTTCAATTAATATAGTCATAACAAAAACTTCATTTTTGTAAAACTTGGTCAAGCTTGTTGTCAATTGGTATTTATCCTCGATTCTTAATTTTGTATAGTTTCAATCAATAATTTATCATTCTTACATGTATAAAACACTCAAAAGTAAGTATTGAAGATCTGATTCAGAATTTGCAGATAAGGTCTTTATATCTTTCCTTCACTTGTGTCAAGTGAACGCCAAATACCACTTATGCTATCTTCTTTTGTATTAGCTGAGTTTCAGGTTTGCATATTTAATGCTTAGCAATCTTGCTAGAAAATAAGCCTCAGGAAAAGAGGAAATGTTTTCTATTTATTGTTTTAACTCCAACAGTTCAAAAAACACCAAATAAAATGATGTTAATCTGTAAATGACTGATAAAGATTCATTTATCATCTTGTATATAACTAAACTTTGTTGGATGCCAAATCCTTTAAATCAATACTGAAAGATAAACACTCTTCATTCATCTGCAATAGATCAGAAAGTTCACAGTTCTGACACAGAAGAGAAAAATCATTCTGTAAGTCAGAAATAAGGGAGGGATACTTTGAATTTTAGAAGAACAAAGGTAAATTTTCCATCTTAAATTTTCATACATTGGCTTTAGTTGACATCTTCTCAAAGCAAATTGCTTGTATAAGGAATAGCATTTTAAACTACACATTGGTTCAAAGATATGCTCTAGAATATACATAGAGTCAAGTGTGATTTTTTCATTATTACAATTTTATTTTATTACAGAGATACATGAACAAAACTACTCTTCCCCACTCATACTTTTGTGAGCTGGTTCTATTGAAATCTTCCAGTTTATGGCATTACATATTCATATTAATATTTCCCAAATATTCAGGTACTAGAAATAAATTCTTATGGTTAGAAAATTTATTCCTATATGACACAACTTCTGCTTCACTTGGAGGATAGTATTTGCAGACACACACACACACACACACACACACACACACACAGAAGAAGAGAGAGAGAGAGAGAGAGAGAGAGAGAGAGAGAGAGAGAGAGAGAGAGAGAATTTGGCAGTGGTACATATGCAATTAGTATACCTTGAATGAACAGAAAAGTACTTCATGTTTAGGATGTCCTCAGTATGTATTTTTACTACCATGTATTTATTCATATTGTAAATAACTGTGAATTCTACTAAAAGTCTTTTCCTTTTCCATTGATAATTGAAAAGTGTCTCATATTCAATGGAGCTGGATTGTTCCTATTGTCCCAACTTTTATAGTTGTTTTGGGACATTTCTGAATCTAAATGTTTCCAGTGTGAAGTAGATAGCATCTTGTGTCACCAGTAACACCTAGTATGTCGTGAGTTCAATTATTGTTACAATCGCTAACAGATTATCTCCTCTGTTAAAGATAATTATTTGTAAATTTATTTTTTTCAAAACCTATTTCAATGATGCTATTAAAGCTTCAACCTTTCTTTTAGCCCACCATCCACCAGAGTAGTGGAAAAGAATAGATACGGAGAAGTGGTCCTGTTTAGAAAGGTTCTTTGGAGCAACTCCCATCTTGCTGTCTGGAATCAGCGTTCAGTTCACAGATTAGCAGGAACAACTCGATCCATTCACAAACACTTCATGGATACATCAGCATCCAGTTTGGTACAGTCGGGTTAGCAACAGCAGTCACATGACCTCAGCTTGGCTTGATTCAGCAGGAGGAACCATGAGGAACACTAGGGTTTTTGGCTGTGCCTCTCTCAGGGAATCAAAGATTGGTGAAGACATGAGACCCACAATGTTGCACAGCTAGCTCTATAAGTAAGCCTACCTCAGCCTCCATCAATGTCTGTTAAGTCCTATTTATATCCTCCAAACATCACTTGTCTTTTCTGGGTCTTTTCTCAACACCTGTCTTGCCTCAGCATGCAGGTCTGTCTCAGCTGACATCACTCTGCCAATCAGCCTGGACTGGAGCATACCACCAAAGGTATTTTGGTGCATTTTCTCTATGGAGTCGGGACAAATGCAGCTCCACTATAGCAATGTAAAGCAGACAAATATATGTGTGTTGTTAGCAAAGTATCCTTTATTACATGTGCTTTCACATGCTTGCTTTAACAGAACATTCTCATTCCTGTATCTGCTTCAGCTAATTGTTCCTTCATGTGTTTGCCCCAGAAAAACACCATCCAACTAACTTTCCAAAGTATCCTTAAGTTTCCACTTCAATTATTCAACCATTCCCCATTTTTTCTAGTTTTACATGTTAGAAAGCTAACTGGATTAGTACCATCAAGATGACATTTATTAAATTTCATAGACATCTGTTTTTAACTATGGCACCTAGTTATAGTATATTCAGAATATGAGGGTTCAAACAACCCTGATATTCACCTGAAGTTTATCAATAATTTTATGTCACAGAATGCAAAAGAATAAACCTACATCATTATCATCCTCATCATTATCAACATTATGCAACGATTTTAAAATTGTGTCTGAGTAATTGTTCAGTCAGAAAGAATACAGACAGCAATAGATGATCGAGAGGGAGTATATGTATATATTTATGTATAAATATATCAATGTATTAATACAATATACATGTATATACAAAGTTTAACAGCAACACAGCACACACACATATCTGAATTTCCAAATGCAACTGCAAAGTAAGGTACCTTTTATTCCTATGTATATTCATGTGAGTGGAGAAATCCACTTTAATATAGCTGAGAACTGTGTTCACACCATAGGGAAGCACTGAGTAGAGGGTAAGCATTTTTAGTCCTGGTTCTGACTGCTCTCCTGCAGCATCGCCATCCTGTCATCCAGCCACATGTGCTTCTGATGCAGATCAGCATGCATATGCATAGCCATATGTTTCTTCCTTATGAGGCTCTTCATCTCCTCCTTCCGTCCTATTCCTTGTATTCCACACATTGTATTTCACTCATCACACCGTTAGCCAAACAAGGAAAACTGTTGCTCTCCAGAGGGAAACAGAAGTCCTGGGACATGAGAGGGTTGATCTATTTTGACCTTGTATGCTATGATTATGTTTCTGGGTGACTTCTCTGATTCATCATCACAGAGGATAAATTAGTGGTTTTCTCTGCTTTGTGAGTTGGAGTGTAGGCTGAAGTTCTTTGCCACCCCTTCACTTTTCAAATGAATTAAGGTTCTTAGAATAACCTAGAGGAATTGAGTTTTGCATGTGTTTCTAGCAGCTTTGTCTGCAATGTAGGTGATCTAAACTGCTAGGACACCCAAGAGAGTGCTGGTGAGAAATGCCATCTGACTCATCATCACCCATGAGAGCCAAGTGTGAAATGTAGGGCGGGGTCTAGTGGGAAGGGAATAGGACAAAATAGAAATGTGAAAGCCATGGAGAAACTTCTCTTCCTCCAGGTCAACTGAAACCACCTGAACATTTAAATAATAATCCACACTGTTCTCTCTTGAAGGAACATCACTCAGGAAGCAATACTGCCTCCAAGAGAAATGTCATAGGGGTTTGCAGAAAAAGGAAACTCTGAGGAGAGAAACTAAGTGGTAAGAAATAGCTCACAGAGTAGTGTCAGAACTTCCCGATGACATTAAGAATCTAAAAGGCATCTATATACTATTTAGGGACCAATATAAAGTGAAAATATGGTTTTCCTCATATATAAAGCTGAGCATTTTATATCAACGTATAAAAGAAAAACAAATGTTTTTCCCTGTTTCCTGTATTCTTCCTCTTATTCAGTTACAATTATTGGATGATTAATATCACACTAAATGGATAAATTTTATTGATTGATTGATTGGCATTCATCTTATCTTTTTAATTTTGTGAAAGGCCATTTTAGAGCATTTTAAAAGATATTAAATCATCTAAGAAACCCTAAAATTACAGAATTTAGATCTTCTACCTATGTGACATACAGATATAGATGCATTCTATTGTTTTCATATTGAGAATAATGACAGACTGAAAAATAGAACTATGGAAAGTCATATATATCACTTTCTCTGTTCCCGCTTTAGACTTGTGTTTGACTAACACAGCAACATGATAGGATAGTCTTCAACATTCCTGACGAAGGACATAATATGTTACAGACTGAATAAAGATTAACCATACTGTGTAAACTGAAATTAGTTAAAGAAAGACAAAACCTGTATGACTCCATTTATATGAAGTATATGACAGAGTTGCACATAAAATCCAAAGTTCTTAAGGACTGAGAAAAAAGAAAGTAACCCAGCTATTTAACAGGTATAAGGGTCCAATGAACAAGATGAGCAAACTCCAGGAATCATCTGTGTAACATCTACCTGTGTTTAATCATATTAGATTATACATGTGAATTTTCTAGGGGATAAACCCAATATTAAATATTCTGGTAGGAGGAAGAATAACAAAGGAAGAGAGAAAAATGCATAAACTCCATAAAATATAATATTTGAGCAATGAGGTAAAAACATAACTGGATGTCTTGGGGAACAAGCATGGTTCTGGCAGATTCAACAAACTATGCTTAGTCTCCCTTCCCAATACACTAATTAAATAGGCTCAGTCACCCATTCCAATACACTAATTAAATAGACATGCAATGAGAAAGCACAGAGGAGATTTAATCAATATGCACTGGAAAGAGGAACAGATGAATGTCCATTGTATCAAAGCTTGTGTGCAGGGTACTAACATAGGTTTTAGGCTTAAGCAGAGAAAATATTATAACAGAGGTGGGGACAAAATGGACGAAAAGTTCAGTAATCCTGGAGCAAGGTTTAGTTGGCTGGTCATTGTCTGTTCTGATTCTACATGATGATCTAAAGACTCTAATTGCTTAAAGGGCAAGCTGGTTTTCAGTAAAGAATTACTTATGCTCATGGTGCTGGGTTGCTGCTGAAGATATTACCCTCTTATGGGTCATGCTCTGTCCTGTGAGGAATTCTTTTTACTGGAATCCAAGGTGACTACTCAAATTTAATGTGACTGAATGTTTAGGTCCAAGACTGAAGCATTCAGGTACACTCTGATGGTCTTGAAAAAGGCACCGTAATGATATAATAAATACTGTATTTATACTTATTTTGCTTCTTTCCATCCTGAAAAAGAATGAACTATTACATACTGCAGGATTCTATGTATGTATTGTATGTTAATGTATCACATCAATAGGTAAACAAGTATCTCTTGGACAACCTTAACCAAGCTTTGTGTCATTTTATGTAGGTTCTAGAGATTGAACTCATATTGTCATTATAAAGTAATTTTGTCCTCTGAACCATTTCACTTGTTCCAAATCACAAATTTAGCTTTTAGGTGACTAAGAGGCCATTTAAAGACCACTGGAACAAAAAAAATCCAAACATTAGATAGTTGTGTACTCCATCAGCTACAATAATGAACTTGTTCAGTGGGATATTCTCATTGGTCTACCAGGAGGATGAATACTATAGGAGTAACTTTCCTCTTATTGATTGGACATAAGGCCAACTCAATGATATGGAACTCATCCTATGCACTGTTAAATGGACCAAAACCTTATGGCTAGCTAGACATAGGCCCCTTGGGACAATCTAATACTGTTACCTACGAAATAGAGGTAGTGTTAAAATGTCCCTATATTCTTACCTTTATAACCATAGTTAAGTAAAATGTATTTTTATAGTATATAATTAATACAGAGACCATAACTGTTCAGTATGCATAGATGTAAAGACTGTAGTGTTCATAGGTGTAAATAGGACATCTTTATCACACACTTTTTCTCTGAAGCTAAGAGATCATAGTAGAAGAAGGAGCCATAAAAGTTATAAGATGGAGAGGGAGCAGACATCTGTAATAATATAGTGTTTGATGGACATGATATAGGCATTGCACACAAGAACTGACAGCTGTGTGACAGTATGCCTAAGATACAACCATACACAGTGCCAGTGTGGATACTGGGGAGCTCATGAATTCCTGTCCCTAACTAAGGACCAGATTTGACGGTGCTGGCAGAAAGTCAAACATTTTTCAAGAGAGCACTCATTATTCTACCAGTGCTCTAGTGAATTTTCCTATACTCACACACATATAGCAAGTAAAAGCAAACTCAGTTATTTTAAAGCACAACAATAACAGTTTAGAGGAAAAGGTGGTGGAGGAAAATAGAGGATGAATTGGAAAGAAGGAAATTAATGATAGGCTTGATAAAATATAATTATATGATGTATGAAATTATTGAACAATGAACCATTTGAAAATAAAGTAAAATTACAAAACTGGGATCTAACTGAGGAATGGCAGAGAACAGAAGACTGTTTGATGTCAAGCACATCCTGTGAGCAAAAGAGCACACAGCAGAGTGGAGTGATGAAGAAAACCTTTAGGGTAGTGAATATTTTCAGAAGAATTAATTTTAATGTCAGATTAGACTATAAACATTTCCAGTATCAGTTTCCCCAGGGAAGACACAAGATTTTATACTTTTTCAAGTCTACAGTTTATTATTTGAAAGCTCATAAAGAATGGTTTCCATCACCCTCTAACATTTCAGCCATTTGGGGGACAAGTAAGTTTCCACCTTTAGTAGCTTCAACAAGAGGCCATAAGATGAGTAAATATGCTCGAAGAAACTTTTGTCATAGGGTTATTTTCATAACTATTGTGAAATAATTTAATTTTTTCAACAAATTGAATGCTGAAGCAACTATTTCTGAGCATCACTTTTAGGGCTTTGTGATAAGCACTTTTTATTGACAGTCTGAGTTGGTTAAAAGAAACAGCAACTGAGTTGTAGACGAGGCACATCTACCTGTGTGTGCCTTTGAGACCTATTCACAAAGACATAACTAAGGAAAGAAAAACCATCTTGATGGTTAGGAGTGAAGATTATAGGCTGGGGTCTTGGTGTGAATAAAAGAGGGAAAAAAAGAGGAAGCTGATCAATACTGTAGTTCTCTTTCTTATGGTTCATGCTCTGCTCAGACATGAGCAGAGTCTCATGCTGCTCCTGCCTTAACTTCCCTGCCATAGAACCTTGCTATGATGGAGTATTCTCAGTCTTCTTCCCAGAAGTTGTTCTTGTCTGATAGTTTGTCATATTCACAAGGAAAATAATTAAAACAAACTTATTAACTGCAAATATTCAAATTTTCTGCATGAGAATAAGAGGAAAGTTGTAATCAATTATATATTATTTAAGTTGAATGGATCCAGCATTTATGTGACATAAATACATAGGTCAAGTATATCACAGTACATTACTGTGTATTAAATTATATATAAATGTATTTCAATCTACATACTAATTATATACACATTTTTTGGTGATACTGGGTATATGAAGCTCATTGGCCTTCTATTAACCAGGTGCTGTCCAAGACTTGATAGTTATAGTTTTTGCCTTCTATTAATCAGGAGTAAAAAACAGAGATTCCCACCTCTTCTCTGGTAAATGCTGTTAGTTCCAAGAGTGTGGGAACAAGGCACACAACTTTTGTATTTGCTGTATTCCAATATATCTATGAATTCCAGTACATCTAAATTAATTAGATGTTGATACCAAGAATCAAGATTTAGTAACTGAGTAACATTAATGACTTGTGCATAACTGACAAGAATTATTCCCCCCAGTAAAATGTTTAAATTTGATTATCGAAATCTTCCAGCAGGTTTTTTCTTTTTAAGAGGATTACCAAAATCTACAAAATGTTAAGAGACAAAAGGAGGAGGTGGCTTAATATATTTCTCAGATTTTTTAAAAAAGAATTCAACTACAAAGCAATAAACTGTTGTTTTTTTTTTTTTTTTTGAGACAGGGTTTCTCTGTGTAGCCCGGGCTGTCCTGGAACTCACTCTGTAGACCAGGCTGGCCTCAAACTCAGAAAATCGCCTGCCTCTCTGCCTCCCAAGTGCTGGGATTTAAAGGCGTGTGCCACCACCGCCCGGCGCAATAAACTGTGTTATCAGAAGAAATAATATTTGGAAAATATACTTCCTGAGGTTGCCTAGTAGTCAATGTTTTCTTAGATTTTAGAAATCAAATATTGAAATGGATCATTCAAGGTATTAAAATATACCTTAGATAAATGCCTTATGAATTACAATTTTAAGTCAAGAGTTTCTCAGAAATATACTTGTCCTAAGAAGACAAATGCAAAAAAAAAAATCTTTTCTATTGTATATGTTTTTCATTCATTAATTAGAGCTAAGATATAAACTCACCTTATGCTGAACTGGAAAAAAATTCAAACAGTTTTAAATAGCTGGGATAGAACAGGAAATGTTTCTAACCTATATAATAAGAAATTATTATTTATCATGACCATTTCAAGCTAAAAGTATATAAAAAATATCGACATCATTAGTTTTCATGAATATAGAAAAATGGTAAATGAAAACATCAATTGTAATAAACATTACAGGAAAAATGTCTGCAGGGCTTTAGAAAAAATTTGAAAAGGAAATGACATATTAGTGAGACTCATGAAGTTCAAGTACTTTAAAAAATTTGAAGGATTAATTAGCTTAAAATGTAAGCAATTGCTATATCTTAAGCATTGTAACAAATGTTGGATTGATATAGAAAAATGAAAATAGATAATAAACCTTTCAAGTACCCAAGTCTCAGAGTCAAATTTTAAGACCCAGTGTACATCGTAAATTTACTGCTTAAATTAGGACAAATTCTATTGATGGGTCAGTATTCCCATGGGTTTTGCACCAATGGTGACACTGCTTCAACTGTCCTACCAGCATATATTCTGAGTAGAAAGTATGGTATTCATAACAAGAATGCAAGAAAAACATGTTTTGTGGAACAAATGTAAGAAATAATTGTATAAATAGAGTTCCAGATGTGCAAACCAAATAATATGCTCAAATGCTGTTACAAATGAAACAATGCATTCAAATTAGAGTCAAAAAGACATAGCTAATAGAGCATTCAATGAATACAAACATACTTTAAAATTTATAAATATAATACCAAAATACATTTCAGAAAAATGCTTGCATTGCTTTCAGAAATTATTCACATAACTCAACTTCATAAATTCACACTTTGATAAGATTTTAAATATTATTTAATGAAGGGTAAAAAATAAAGGAGAGCTTTTTTGGTCATTAAAGAAACTGAAACAGATACATGAAACTGTATGTATAGTCTTGTTTATTCCTTAAAATTTTTAAATTCAAAATCAAATTTCATAGTTTTTTTTTAGATAAATTGTCAAAAATTTCTAAAATACCAAAGCAAAATTTAGAGCTGGAAAACAGGAGACAATCTGAAGGGTATAGCACACTAAAAGAAGGTACATATGTTAGTGGAATGCTACAGAACAGACGTCTCTGTAAACTTCAAAGTCATCCATCATGTCCCAGTTGCACAAAACTTGAGATTTCGATTCAGGAGACATTATGTATACACTGTGTCACAGGCAAGGATTCTTGAGAGATTCCTGCCTGTGTGGAACTACTAGAGTGCGATCTGAAAATAGTAATAAGATGGTGAGAAACTCTGAAAGTGGAGATTCAAATATAAACAGCAAAGAAATGAACCAGAAATGGGGTCCCAGGCAAAAATAGATGGAAAAAGAAATCATGGAGAGGGAGAGAAACTAAAGCACAAGAGCATGACTTAGAAGGTAGTACTACGCAGAGAAGAATCTAGAGCCCAACTAATTGAGAGAAAGCAAGTAAAAGAAACTATTTACAGAAAGAAAAGTATGAAGGAAGGCCCAGATGGACACAGTGACAAAAGAGTCCTCTAGTTTGACTAAAAATGAGATCGTATAAAAATTTCTAGAGGCAATACAATAATTAAAACATAATACTCCCCAGGAAGAGCATACCAACTGGTTGCCCAAGAAAAGATTCATACAAATAACATTGTACAGTCTTGCAGTATACATTATGATTTAGGAATATAATGCATACTCACATACATAATGCATATAACAATGGCTAATGATAAAGAAGCCAAAATTGAAATGAGAATAGGGTATTATGGGGGTTTGGGAGGAGACAAGGAAGGCAAAATGAAGTATTTGTATTATCTCAAAATATAAAAGAAATACTAAAACATTTTATAATCATTTTAAAAGATATTTTTATAGAATTGACCCAAAGGTGTAATCAATATTCTACAATGGTTTTTGTGTCCAAGGATATCATAATCACAGTGGATTTCAAGTAACAACAGTTGTAAATATAATTAGCATACCAAAGTAGACAAATGATAAAATAGAACATAAAAATATATGTAAATTTTAAAATGACCATTTAATAAAATAATGCAAAAAGCCTCACATCATGGAATTCATTTCATTGCCAACTTTTTCTGGGGGACTTTACTTTTTTTAATTATAAATAACCAATTGCACCTTTGGAAACCAATGTTTTTCTCCTGCGAAGAAAACGATTTGGCTTTTCTGTGATAGTTATCATTTGTTAAAAACGTTCCTTGATTGGGGCATATTTGTTTTATTTGATTTAAGGAAAAAAAAGGAAAAAAGAGAGATAGAAACAAAAAAGAAGTTGGAAAAGGAAGAGGTGGTGGGGTTATTTCGGGAGCTGGTTGAAGGAAATTATATTATTTAAAAAAATTTAAATAAAAATTGTATAATTGGGGCGGAGAGATGGCTCAGTGGTTAAGAAAAGTTCTTCCAGAGGTCCTCAGTTCAATTCCCCCGCAGTACCCTGGTGGCCACAACCATTTTAAAAGGAAACCAATGCCCTCTTTCCCGGTGTTTTTTGAGGACAGTGCAGTGTTTCTTTATATATATTAAAAAAATAAAAATGTTTAATAAAGGGTAAAATTTAAAATTCAAAAATTTAATAATTTATAACTTTTTGTAACATAAAAGTTGATTAAATGGGAGGAATATAGTTAAATATTTTCCCATTTTGTTTTATTTTTCATTTTTATTATGTGTTGGGTTTTTTATAAAGAAAAGAATTTTAGTTAGTTGAAACACAGGTGATAAAAAGATGGGAGAATGAATTAGGAGAATGGTAGAAAAACTGTAAGAAGATGCCGGCCTCAAAGGCAAACCCCCAAAGGTGCTTTTATTTAAAATTTAAAACTTTAATTATCAATGCTAAAATTTTAATTATCATTGAATATTTAATTAATAAGTTTAAATGCACAAGCAAAATTCCTTTGTGGAGTAGGAGGAAGGGTTTTTAGGGTAAACCCCTATGGATTTTTAAAAACATTTCTTCCTATTATATTTTGCTGGTCCATCTTTGAAAATCTAGTGCAAATTTCCCAAAGCGTATTAAATCATTTTTTTTTAAAAAATGAGAAACATTCTGGGGGAAAACTAACAGAATTTAAAAAATCTTTTTTAACAGGAGATTAGCTGTTTTTAATTTAGGATAAGTCAGAAAAGAGGAACCGTGTCCTAAATCTTTAAAATAAAAGGGGAAAACACTTTCTAATCTCATGGATTCAAGTTAACATTTCAAGGGGGTAGAGGAAGTATAGTAATGGGGAGGGCATTTGGTCCATTAGTAAAAAAATTTCAAATCAAAATATGTAAAGTTTCCAAATAAGGGATTAAAGTAAGTGCCCTCCCCTTTTGAACAGTTCCCCCTCTTACGTCTCTCAGTAAAAGAGAAAAAGAGAAGGCACTATGCCTACTATCAAGCTATTCCATAGGATAAGAGGTTGTGGGGAAATACTGTCATGAGTTATAAAATTTTACTCCTGACAATGGTCATGTGGAATATAGATCACTCCTATTTATAATTCAGAAAATGAGACTTGTTAACTATTGTCTTATAATTGAAAGCAAGCAACAAAAATGGATAATGCCCCAAGAAACCTGACCCTCAATATTAAACTCACTGTGCTAACTTTCAGTTTTAACTTCCAGGAACACAATTTTGACCATGAAACTGCTAACTTTTTATATATTTTAGAAACATTTAATGTGGACTTAGTCTCAGCATCTTTACCATTAGAAAAGAAAATTCTTTGCCAGCACATGAACATAGTAACTAGAATATATATTCAAGTACATAAATATATATCCAGCTTTTGACTACATGTAAACATATAGTTTTCATATGGAAACTTTGTTCTTTCATTTAGTAGCAAGAATTGGAAACTAAAATGTCTGTTACATTTCAGGCAATGTTGTAGATGATAATGCTACAGAAGTAAACATATACTTAATGCTACTTGCCAATAGATGTCAGGGAGGAATTTCACCCAACTGCCAAGAGAACTTGTAAAATGAAAGAACAGAATGGAGAATTGATAGAAAGGGAAAACCCAAATGTAATTGTTTTCAAATTTTAACTCAATTCACTAATATAATTTACATAAAAGTTTGTCATTGAGATTTTTGAGGCATAAGAAATATATATTACATTATTTAATAGAAATTTGAAATGAAAAATATTAAAACATAGCTATCAAAAATCAAGTGCAAGACTCTGCAATATACCTTTCTCCATTGATTCGAGTCCTTTCCCATAAGAGAACCCATCAGGAAATCTGACAAGAAAAAAAATGACTTAAGGATTACAGTGCTCTGCCATTTATATCTGTATTCCTATTTTTTGTAGAAAAATAATGCTGCAAGAGGAAGATTGGAAGACCCAGTGGTGACTGTGCTATTAGAATTGAGAGTTCTTACCTTGAAAACTGGATTTGTATCGTAATAAATTTTGTGTCAAGTCAAAGCTTCTCACTCAACAGACTCAGTACTTCCCCAAAGATTATGAAAAGAGACTTGAGAGTCCTTATTTCCAAGTTTCTGATATTCAAGATATCTTTAACAGAGATGTTAGTGGTTTTATTACATCAGAATAAACAATCCTTAAATGCCAGAAGAGCAGAGAATATTAGATTATATCATAAATATTGCTTGAAATAGGCCTTGAAGAGTAATATAATAGCACAGACAGATAAACTAACTGCGAATCATCTGGCCACATCATGATCTGACTTCCAACCACTGAAGAATTTTCTAAAGATATGTTTTACATTCATTCACTCATTCATTCATTTTGTGTACATGTGTGTACATCAATACGGTTCCAGTAAGTATAAGGAGGTCAGAACACAGCTGGTTGGATTATTCTTAATCCTGTGGCTCTCAGAGATTGTATTAGAGTATTAGGCTCAGTGACAAAACTTTTTACAGGTTCACCTTCCCTTGAGCCTCCACAGGAGAACCTTAACTATTGACCAATTATTTCACCAAAAAGTTAGTTTTCTGATACATCTCTCAACAAATGACAAATGGAACTTGGAAAACAAATATTCTAATTTCTTAAACAGTCCGGTTAACTTTTAGCTGCATGTTCTACATGGAAATACAATTTTCAATGAAACTAATCTCTAGATTAGTCAATCACTGGAGATAACAACAAAGTTGAAAGATTTGTCTGTGTGTGCATTACTGATAGGGTGTTTCTTATAGCTACTTTACAAACTAAAGACTGAAACTTATTGGTGCCAGCTGCACAAATTCAAAAACAGGCATGGTTTTGGATTAAACTCAATAAAGACACATAATTAAAACACAACATTAAATCATGCCTTATCAAATCTGTTATCTGTCATGGCTGATCGGGTATCCACACTATAACTCCGGCTGTTTTCAAACCACTGCAGTGGCCTCCTTAGTGCTGAGATTATAGGCATAAGCCACTAAAGTTGAACCACTGGATATAATTTGAATATTGTCTCATTGCTATGGTTAAAATATCAACAGAATATATGCCAAACATAATAAAAATTAATGCTGGTGATCTAAGATCCTTTAAAAAATTAGAAAATTTCTTCAAATCCACATAAATAACTATACATTTTCCAAGATATTTTGTAAACCCTCCAAAAGTTGCCACTGTTATAACAAGATTCACCGCACTTTCCATTTCTAAGGCCTTGTCACATCACTTCAAAATTTGCAGTCTTTATTTAAAATATACAGTTATACTGGAAAAGTTTAAGTAGTTTTAGGTTAGGTGTGAATATTGGTTTAATGATTTCTCTTTATTGGCTACAGTATATGTCTTTTACAAGAAAATGAATTTCTGCTAAGATTTCCTAAACCAAAGGTTTTAAGCTAGGAAGAGAGATAGGCCTTAAGACAGTGTTGTTATTTTAATCTGGATTCTTCTGGGCTGCTGTGGGGCTGCTGGGAACTCCTGGATAATGTGTAATATGTTCCTTCTCATGACTCTAGAAGTTCCTGGTCTTTCCCTCTTCAGCATCATCTTTTGTAGACTTAACAGTGAGCTTCTTAAAGTTCCTCGGGGAAGACACAAGAACTTGGAAGTGTTATTAGGGCCAACTCTGTAAATGATTGCCATCATATTTTTGAATCAATATTACAGATTTTAATGTTAACTATGGCAACATAGTAACTCTCACTCAAAATGTATCTACTGATTTAGATTCTTTTCTTAATTATTTGAGAATTTTATACAATGACTTTTAATACTATTCATCCTACTTTCCGCAAATGCCCCCTCGTCTATCCCTACCATCCTTACCTCACTTCCCACTCTACTTTCTGTTTTCTTTTACATATTTTCCCCCATTGAGTCTGGTTTGTATTGCCCAGTAATTCCTGAACATGAGGCCTACAGTAAGAGAGTAGTCAATCTACCAGAGGTCATGTCTAAGGAAATCTGTGTCTCCTTGAAGAAGTTTTTAAATGCCAAGTGCTCCTTTGCTAATGGTGGGATTTCATTCTTACTTCCACTGCTAGTGATTTGAGATCATGCAAGTCTTGCATATGTTGCCATATACACCAATGAGTTCATGTTCACAACTCTATATTCTGTCCAGAAAGGACTGTTTCCTTGAAGTCAACCGATCTCCTCTTCCTCTTTCACCTCCTCCTTCTTTCTCTGTGAAGATTTGAGAGCCTTGAGGAGTGTTTGTTATTTGCATCCCATTTAGGTCTGTTAATTGAACAGTCTCGTGTTGGACCATATGGTAATGTGTGGGGCTGTTAGCTTGCCTGTGGGTAGGATTGGGTCCTGTTGGGAAGAGTTGTGGTTCCCACATATCTGCCACACCAGGCGGCTAGAACCACTGCTCTGGGAGCAGAAGCATGGGAATTTGACTGAGTTCACTTCACACAGTGCCTGGTGGACATTGAGGAACTCTGCCTGGGCTCGGAGAGATCTCAGTCTTAAGTCCCGTGGGGTAGGGCTCCTAAGTGGACCCAGAGGCTGGTGGTTTTTGTCCTTGGGCTCCCAGAAGACATTGGGGCTGTGGAAAAACAGAGACACTAGGGCGTACTGACTAGACCGCAGCTGAGAGAAACGAGGGGGAGAGGGAAGTCCTGAGAGCACCCTGCGGGAAGAGACTCTTGGTTACTGTACTGGCTTGACTGGGTCTCTGGCTTGGCTAGCTTGCTTGAATTGGCAGGGCTCCACAGCAGGAAAATAGAGAGGTCTTCTGTCTGGAGATAAAGCAGAGGCTCAGTAGTCAAAGACCTTCTCCACAGCAGGCCCCAACGACCCAAGGAAGTCCATGGTTTAAAAGGTTTGCTGACAGGAGCCTGATATAGCTGTCTCCTTAGAAGTCTGCAAGAGGCCGACATACTCAGAGGCAGAAACCCACAGCTAACCATTAAACTGATCACGGGGTTCCCAATGGAGAAGATAGAGTGAAGGCTGAAGGAGTTGAGAGGATTCGAGACACCATGAGGAAAGCAACAATCCCAACCAACCAGAGCCCCCAGGGTCTAAACCACAAGCCTGGGAGCGCTTAGGGAGGGACCCATGGCTCCAGCTATATATGCAAGGGAGCTATATATAAGTGGGAGAAGAGATCCTTGGTCCCATGAAGACTGGACGTCGTGGGGGGGGATACTCGAGGGTGGGGAGGTGAGGTACAGGGGAGGGTGGAAGGGGTAGACCAACGTGGAGAATAGGAGGAGGGGGGAAGGGATAGTGAGTTCCTGGAGGGAGGGGGGGAAATGGGGTAAGGAGAGAACATCTGAAATGTATAAAAAATTTACAATAAAAAAAAAAAAAAAGGTTTATTGTCATGGCGGATGGTAGATGAATATGATTGTACCCCCTCTCCCACCTCAGGTTGTGGATCAATGGAGGTCTTTGGCCGCATGTTAGGAGTCTGGAGTCTGGGAGCATGGCGAAATGTATACCGTCTCTTGCAGGGTATCCAGCCATCTTTAGCCAGTGATCCACCAGAAACCAAGGTATCCTTTTTCACAGTCCCACAACTTCTCCTTTTTCTTTTTTTAAAAGGAGGGGCATCACTGGAGTGACTGTGTCATTTGTAGTGAAAATTTTGGATGAGGAAGTCAAAAGAAAACACTATTCAGGCTGTAGGGGATAACACAATTAAGTCAAAGGGTAAGAAGAGTCAAGGATGGGGGTTGGGAAAGCAAGGTATCATTGAACCAATTAATTACAGGTTGTACAGTTTGAGGGTAATAACATCTGATTAATGTAGATAGACATTATATTTTCCTTACTAACATGTAACTTTCTCTAAGTTTTTAGCTATTTGTCTATGGCAAGAGAGTTTATCTGTAGCTGGAAGGTCTAGGACTGTCTTCTGTAGGACTCAGTGCATGTCTCTGGATCTCAGTATGTGTCTCAGGAGTCTTCAGTTAGATGAGGTGTCTGGAGGAAGGCAGCTTGGTGTCCCAGGCATGTTCCAGGAGATAGCATTGTCTCCACCGAATTTGTGGAAGCACCTGTAGGATAATCACAACAGGGGAGCATTACCCTGGCAGGGGATGTCTGTGAAGGGTGGGTAGCAAGCATTATGCTACTTAGGAGCACATCATGGTCTATCCTTATGACCCTAGAAAGGCAAGGGTGTTTGAGGAAATTTATTCCTGCAAGGGAACTTTGAGTCTGTTTTGGATGGCTGAGGAAGAAAAACCATCATGTTAATTATATATCTGGAATAGACAGCAACAGTTTGTCTGTAAAAGGAAACTAGTTGTTAATTAAGGATTGGAAAATGGTGATCAGCATAGTTGATTTGACCTGTGGAAGTAGATTAGGTGACTTTTGAACCTTAAAGAAATCTCTAAAAGTTTAAAAATTCTTGGACATATATCAAGAATGTTAGGGAGAAAAGGAAACATTTAAATAAAAAGCAAGAAAATTTTGGGTTGAAAAGCATGAACATTGTTTCAGGTACTCCTGTTAGGGAGAAAAAGCATTAAAACTTAGGTTAAGGGTCTCAGGTATGCTTCTCTTTTGTCTTTGGTGGGTTTAGAAGTATTGGGGAGGGGCCTGCTCTGCCATGTGGTGGCTGTGCTGCCACATGGGCTGGATGCTCTAGCAGAGAGGTCTCCTGTACTCACCGTTTGTTTTTCTTAGAAATCTTAAATGTAGAGAAGGAGAAGAAAGGCCAACCTTGAAGAATAGCTTAAAGGAAGAAGCATAGAGGCTTGATAGGACAGTCAGAGCCAAAAGGAGTAAAAGGCTGTGTAAAAGACTGAGCTATGGGGGGAGACATGTAGAAGCAGGGCTGGAGTAGGCAGCTCCTGGGAGAAGCTAACAGGTGGCCTGCAGTTCCTCCAGGCCCAGCCTGGAGTTCTCAGTGTCAAGAAAGAAACTGGCTCAAAATGAAAAGGAAAATTTTCACCCAAGGGGAGAAGTCCTAGAATGAAGGTCTAAGGAACACAGGGGCAAGGGTAGAAAGCAGGGTCCCGGACCCACTGCTTCAGGCAAGCCGGCTGAACTAAGTGGCTGCAGCTGGCTGCAAATAACGGAGGAGGAGGATGAGAATCCTATGATAGCAGGTAGTGCATGAAAGATTGGTCCCTGGAACTAGAGCTCGGAGCTGGTGCTCCTTCCTGAGAGATTGAGGACAGTCTGTTTAGGCCTAGCCTAGGGTTCTCAGCTGTGAGAAGGAAACTGTCTCAAAAGGAAAGGGAAAATTTTCACCGAGGGGAAAAAGTCTTAGAATGAGGGTCACGGCAGGCACTGTGGCCTGAAAGGCAGCTGTTAGCTGTGAAGGAGCCCTCTCTGTGGAGGCTGGGGGATGGGCAGAGAATGGAGGCTAGGGAGTCACAGCCATCTTGCCTTTAAGCTGGAGATTGTAGTTAAAGGTCAAAGGGAAGAAGCTGCCAGGAACACACACACACACAACACACAGAGAGAGAGAGAGAGAGAGAGAGAGAGAGAGAGAGAGAGAGAGAGAGAGAGAGAAGAGAGAGAGAGAGCTAATCTTTTGAACTAGGCAGGAGTTAGACTGTAGCTAAGAGTTAAAAGGGAGAAACTGACCAGGAACACATGGAGAGAGAAGGAGATAGGAGGGGGAATAGAAAGAGGCCTGCCTAGTCTTTTGGACTAGGCCAGTGTTACTCACTGTCCATGAGTTCTATGGAAAGGTTTTTCATGCATGTGCGCGCAGGGGGTGGGGGGGGGTGGGGGTGGGGGGGTGGGGGGGGGAGTGGAGTACTCTTGCAGCTGGCTCTACCCGCATCCTCCACTACCTCACATGCAGGCGTGGGTCCTGTTGGTTTGTGTTGTGGATTCTGCCTGTCTGACATGGCTCAGGGAGACAGAAGCGCAGGAATTTGACTGAGTTCACTAGGTGAACACTGCAGGGCTCTGCCCGGGTGTTGGAGATCTCAGTCTGAAGTTCTGCAGGGGCAGGGCTCCTGAGAGAGGGTCTCTGGGCCAATGGCTGACCCAGTGGCTGGTGGTCTCCGTCTTTATGCCCCCAGACTCCTCTGGGAGCCGTGGAAGAACTGAGATGTGAGGACTTATGGCTCGGACCAGCCCACAGGCGAGAGAAATGAGAGAGAGAGAAGCCCCAACAGCGCCCGTGGGTAGAGATTCTTGGTTATGGGATTTGCTTGGCTAGATTAAGGCTGGCTGGGCTAGCTTGCTTGAGTTGGTGGTCTCTGCAGTGGGAAAGTAGAGAAGTCCTCAGTGGGAGATTAACCAGCAACTCAGTAGTCAAAGGCCTTCTCCATGGTTCCCCAGGGCAGGGCCCCAAAGACAAAAGGAAGTCCATGGTTTAAAAGGTTTATTGTCATGGCAGATGGTAGATGACTATAGTTGTACTCCCCCCACTCTGACCTCAGGGTGGGCCTTTGTTTAAATACTGTTTGTAAGGAGGAGGGTCTGGTAAGGAATACTTAATTGGCTCTACCCTCTGGCCTTTAAGTATCTCAGTAATATGGAAATCTCTCAAGGCGCTGAGGCCTGTAGTCATGCCCTCTACCTGTAGAGGGGCTTGTAGGGGTGTTGCCCTATGTGACTGAAAGATCTTTGGCTGTGTGTCAGGAGCCTGGAGTCTGGGAGTGTGGTGAAATGTATACCTTCCCTTACAGGGTATCCGACCATCTCTAGCCAGTGGTCCACCAGTAACCAAGCTATCCTTTTCATGGTCCCACAGTAATGGCCATTTGGTTCATTAAAAAGCTTCTCTGCTGATGCTGTAATGATGCACTGTCCTATAAGTATAGCAATGATTTGTTAAGTTCCATTTTAATACCATGTTCATTTAATATAATATTATTAGACTTTCCCTAGATGCTATGATCTATCAAGACACAGGTTCTTGGCCCATTAACCAAGCTAGGAATGTGTTCCCCCTCATAGAGGTGCTCTTAGATCCAATCAGAGTGTGTTTTATTACTCCCATAATATTTGTGCCATGATTATTCCAGAGGGCATATCTTGTCAGGCAAGTAGTTAATTGGTTATTGGTCACAGTGTGATCCATGATGACTTTTCTTCTCTAATATCTTGAATAGAATCTTCTAGAACTGTGGCAGCTAGTCAGTAGGACTGAAGCTTCCAGATGAGTATTACTTTGATTTCTTCATGTTCTATGACTCTAGTGTGTTGTGTATTCAGTGATAGGTGCTTGGAATAATGTTCTGGAGAGTAACAGAGAGTACTGGTAATATCCTGTAATGCTTAGACTCTTTTTGACACAATAACTTAAAGAAAAGTAAAAGATAACCCATTTATGTGGATTTACTTGTTAGAATGTGATGTCTAGTTGGATTATTTCCCCTCCATTGTAGGGTGGCTCCAATAATACCCTTTTTATATGTGCAAATTTATGTATTTTAGGAAGCTTCTAGAAACTTTTTTTCCAGAAGGTCTTTATTTTGTATTTATCACCCACGATTTCTCTTCCCATTCTGTTTTTCCATTTTCCTACTACAATTTAAGTATTTCTGTTCCATTATTTTCCTTAATCCATTACACCACTATATTCTGTCATTCTCTCAGCTCCTTCCTCATATTTGTTTATTAATTTCTTCATCTTTAAAAGTAACATGTACAAATGACGAAAAGTAACATTCAATGTTTGTCTTTCTACAACTATCTCCTCATTATACAGCTGTTTCTAGATCCACCAACTCAATTGTTAATTTCATAATTTTATTTTTCACAACTGAGAAATACTCCATTGTGCAAATATACTTCATTTTCAAAATCCATTCTGAAGTTGATGGACAACTAAGATTTTTCCATTCCTGGTTATTGTGGACAGAACAAAAGTGAACATAGAAGAGCAAATGCTTGCTTGGTTATATGCCCAAGAGTGGTATTGTTTAATAATGTGGCAGATATGTTTATACAAACATCATGTAAAACCAAACATCAAGAAAACAAAGAACTCAAGTAAAAATTGGATCATGGAACAAAACAGAGTTCTGAAATGATGAAATGCAAACAGCAGAGAAACATTCTATAAAGAGAATTGCATCCTTAGCCATCACAAAACTGCAAGCTAAAAATACTTTGAAACTTTATCAAAATATTTATCTTTCCCCAGTAAGAATGCCAAACATCCAAAGCACAAATGACAATAAATCCTGGTGACCATGTGGGGACCATGTGGACAGAGGCAAAAACTCATTCATGGCAAATGGGAATATAATCCAATACAAGCACTATGAAAATCAATATGAAATTTCCTCAAAATGTTGAGAAATCTTTCTTAATGTATAGAAATGATCTCAAAATACGATTATATTACAAAACCACAACATATATCAGTGAAGTCATCTGTGTCAGATATGCATGATCCAGTAAATACTGAATATAACCTTATAAACATTTTTTCTAATAATAAATAAATATTCTGCTTCGTAGAGGGATACTATTTAAACAGATTTGTTTGAAGTCTAGTGAGTATAATGTATAATCTGTCATTAAAGAGGTTCCAAAAATTATGGATAATAAAATTTTACATTACATCTAATCATTAGGATTTTTATTGTAAGAAACTACAGGGAAAGAACACTTTTTTCTATAGTTACTTACCAACTACTATGTCTGAATCCTTTGCTTCCTAGAAACTAATAGAGTCAAGTTTGGCTTCAGGCAGATTTCAAAATTAAAAATAACCATTGAATAAAGTTTGACAAAGATTATTTTAAAAATATGTGAAACATATTTTCCAAACATAAAGGAAAATATAATTAATTGAACTATAGAAAAAGCTTATATTTAAATTACATTAATTAATAAACAAGTTCAGAATAATCTCAGTTGAAATTAAAAGGTTCTTAATTTTGACCTACAAAGAAAAAATATTTCTGTAAAATTTGTCACTTAGGAAAGTTTTGTATATGATAGCATTAATACACATACTCAAATCACATGATAAATAAAAAAGTAATTACAGCATTGAAAGAAATATGAATAAATAAAAATCTTCTCCTCAGAATTGGCATAAGGTATTTGAAGACAAATTAAATGTCTTTCATTAAAAGAACAGTTAAATTAATTTTGTTCCTATAGAATCATAATGCAAATATTCTGACAAAGGAATATCCCACTGATATAAAATTCACATTTCTAAATTTGATAAACGATGCACAATAAGATCCTCCTAACCAACACTGTTAGTAGCAGTAATCTTCAGACATTGTGACACAACATTACCATCTACAAAGTTTGCTATTTAGAAGTTTACATAGCACTACCAAATAAAATCACAAAAAAACCCACTATGTTTTAAATAAGATTAACATTCTGTATTGGTCCACATTCGTAGCTATCCTTGGCTGCATGTGACCCTCACACTCCAAGCTGGAAACTACTGATTGAGAATAGAATTACATCACATGTTTAAAAGAAAGAAGAGAGCTTTCTCTTTCTTAATAGAATTTAAAATTTGAATTAGTATCTGTTTATAGAAATTAATATAATTTTCTTTATAAAAATATGAAATGTTTGGTTGTGGAGAAGACAAAGTGGATAAAAGGACTCTGTAGACAGGTTTTAATCCTCACAATCCCTGTAATCCTGGCACTCCTACAAGGAAATGGGAGACAGAGAAAATAAAGTCCCCAGAATTTCATCAGCAAGCCAGCTTGGCATATGCCAGTTAATAAGAGACCCTGTCTCAAATAAGGTCAAAACAAGGGCCAAACTCAAACTGTCCTATTTATGTATTCTAGACACATCTGTAGCAGACACATACAATTTACACCAATACTTTGAAAATTTAAAGGTCTTTAAGAAATATTAGCTTGAAAACAAAACAGAGCGTTGAGATAGGGAAGTGTCACTGGTTTCCATTCCTGACCAAGAAGTTATTTGCAACTGATATCTGCTGCCAAAGGAAAACCAATTCTGTACTGGATATGGCATGTCACTGAATATGTCAACCACATGCTTAGACAGGCCCCATGCCCAGGAGTGGATAGACAGCACAAAATGAAATCCATGTGTTGTCACCCAACCTTTTGGGCTAGTTTTTGAGAGTTGCCTTTTATTTTGTCTTCCTGGATTTTATTTGTTTGCTTACTTGTTTCTTTTTATAATTGTTGTTTGTTTCTAAAGAGATGATGGAAGAACATAAAAAGTTGGTGGGTAGAGACCTAGGTGGTGAGGATATGGGAAGAGTTGGTACAGGGAAAACACAATCAAAATATATATTATGAAAAAGATGGAGAGAGACAAAGAGAGTGTGTGGGAACAAAAGCAAAGTAAGCACCAAAGAGGGCTGAAACGGACCTCCAACTTCTACACACATGACACACACACACACACATACACACAAACACATCTGTATGTATATCTGTTTTCTTTTTTTAGAAAGTATTTATTTATCTTATGTATGTGAGTACACTGTTGCTGTCTTTAGACACACCAGAAGAGGGCATCGGATTCCATTACAGATAGTTATGAGCCACCATGTGGTTGCTGGGAATTGAACTCAGGACCTCTGGAAGAGCAGTCAGTGTCCTTAACTGCTGGGCCATCTCCCCAGCCCTGTATATCTGTTTTCATTGACCATTTATGCCAGAGATCCCTAGATGTGCTCTAAAAGAATAGAATCTTGTATTTAACCCACTCTATCTCCAGAGAGAGCTTTTGGAGACTGAGTCCTTCAAATCTTGAATACAACATATATATTGATTTCTAAGATAGGTGAGCACAAGAATGTGTGAATGATGCCATACCTAGAAAGGGCATGTAAGTTCATGAAACATTCTCACTTCGCCCTAACTTTATACATTTCTCCTATTTGGTTGGTTCTGAGGGACATCCTTTATCACAAAACTGAATTCAATAAAGAAAAAATAGTAATATGATGATTGTTTTTAAAATTTTGAACCCAGAAAATAAGTTAATCACTTCAGCTTTCAGTTCAGCATATGCTCTGGGATTGTGTCCATACTCCCTCATTTTCTTTTTTTTTTTAATTAATAAATAATTTATTATGCAAAGTATTTGCATATAAAATTTAAGCCAAATTATACATCTGTAATGATAAACACTATATTAATTAATAGGTTAAATTTCCCTTTTTTTTTATTAGATATTTTATTTATTTACATTTCAAATGTTATCCCCTTTCCTGAGTTCCCCTCTGCAACCCAAAGGGGATGAGATTAGTTGAAATGCCCAATAAAAACTGTAGAGACCATATCCAGAGGTTAGGCAAGGCCCCTGGTTGAGGCGTGGGCCTACCCACTTATCTCCAATTTTTAACTCAGAATTGCTCTTGTCTAAGAGAAACACAGGGACAAAATGCAGAGCACAAACTGAAGGAAAGACCATCCAGAGACTCCCCCACCTGTGGATCCATCCCATATATAGACACCAAACCCAGACACTATTGCAGATGCCACGAAGTGCTTGCTGACAGGAGCCTGATATAGCTGTCTCCTGAGAGTCTCTGCCATTGTCTAACAAATACAGATGTGGATGCTTGCAACCAACCACTGGACTCCCTCATTTTTAAATGGGATTTCTCATCTAGAATGAGTAAAGTGATCTCAATACCCCCTGACCTGATATTAATAAAAACTAATGGTATATAATGTGTCTAGTATGCACACTATGTAAGCATATCCTATGGACAGGAGGCAGCAGGATGAACAGTCAAAGATGACTCCATATGTGCATGTCTGCATGCATATACACAGAGACACAGACACTCTTCCAAATCAGCACCAAAGTGTTATTCAAAATAAAATTAAACGGTTAACCTATCTAAACAAACACTGGCATGTTTTAGATATGTTTGCATAGCTTAGACCAGATACCTAAAAAGAACATTTTAATACTCAAATATTTAGTTCATATGTCATTCTGTCATTGAGGAATACATAGAAGATCAGATCAGTTCACATCATGGTGACTGGAAAGCTGAGAAAAGGGTCAGTGAAAGGTCAGGGGTAAAATATTTCCATGAATTCATCTCAAATGAAATACTTTTGAGTCGAAGCTCACTCTGTAATGTTTTTGGAACCTCCTACAATCCCAACAGCACCTGGGGACCAAACCTTGAGGACATGGACATTTTCAGGAATCATTTGTTATCCAAGCTATAGCAATATATTTGCAATTATATATTATATAAAAGGCACTACGAAAAACTTTCTACTAATGTAAAGGAACATTATTATTGCTCTTAAATTTGCACTGAGAAAAATGAAAAGAAAGGTATATACACATAAAACGTTACATAATTGTCTAGCAGTAATACCAAATTCTGCCACGAATACAGTGTAATATGATTTACGTAATAATCGCTGTTATCAGGAGGCAAAAATTTCACAGAAACATTCCAACTTTTCCCAGGCAGAGAGGATAGTTCTTGCAATCCCATTACTTGAAATGCCAAGTCAGATGGATAGCCATGAATTACAAACTAGCCTTATAGTAGATTGAGTTTCAAGCCACAATGAAGTAGACTGAGTCCCTGACTTAAAACAGCAGTGATAATAAAAACAATAAGAACATTCATATTTTCCACAGAATAACTACAAATCTAATTAATATTTTAGTCTTTAAGAACCCATTATTTTCAAACAAGACCATTTACTTCTGTGTGGCAAAGTCAGAAATATATGTCTATCAGCCTCATTTCCTAGGCTTCTTCTAGCTCTTTACTGTGGGTACCATAAGCTTCAAGTGCACATCAAGAACTTGTTCTTGATACAAAGGTCTCTATCTTCTCATAAAGCACTTCTTCTAAACTGGAAATCTTTGCTTTTCTCTATATCCGCACAGGTTCCATTCATCCTTTCAAGCATAGATCAATCACCATTTTACAAGTATAAAGATACACCTCCAATATATACCATTCCCACTCCATGGAAGCTTCTTTCACTCAGCTGATACACACTTTTACTTGTTGTTAAGACAAATCAGGAACTCTGAAAAGAAGACGCTCTGTTTCCACCCACCTCTTAGTAGAAACCACAGGGGAAAGTGAACAAAGTTGCTACTAAATATTTTATTGGTCTGTACTACAGTGACTGCTCAGTGGTTAAGGACTGGGCTTCCAGAGGACCAGACTTTGGTTCTTACCACCAATATTACACTACTCACAACACTATGTAACTCAGCTTCAGAAGGTCTGAAATCCTCTGCATAGACATTAACAGGCATGTGGCATACTCTCGAAAGGACAAGGCAGAAAGAAAGTAAAAAGGAAAGAAAGAAAGGAGGGTGGGAGGGAAGAAGGAAGACAGGAAGGAAAGAAGGAAGGAAGTGAGAAAGGAAGGAAGGAAGAAAGAAGAAAGAAAGAAAATATAAGCTTAACTAAAACAATACATTTTTGTATTTTCTCAGAAGGTGATATTTTTGACTGACATACATATAGTTAGAAAGAATGGTTTCTGCTATTAATTTAAAGAGTAAAGAATAGTGTAACAACCAGAATAAGAATTATAGATTGAAGGAAATTCCAGAGAGTGCTTAAGAAGCATTGTTTGTCTAGCTTGCAGCCTGGAGCAGTTAGTGAACATGCATAAGTTTTACTATGTTGTGACATGTCTTTCAGACTTGCTCAGTTGGTACTAAATTTTAATTTTTTAACACTCATTATATTTTTGAAATATAACTCGTTCAGTGTAAATACTGATGGAATGGCTACATCTCTCATTCTTGAAACGAGTATGAATAACTTCCTATAATTAGAATACTCATAAAAGGTGACTCCTAGCCAAATGATAATTGAGCATAAATAATTTCTTTTATCTTTTCTGCATAAATATGGTTATTTTAGTATTGAGAAGAGTATTAAGACAAAGACAATATTCTTATTTTCCATAAGACATGCTGAAGATATTAGAAGTTATATGAACAGAGTTATCACTTAGAAACTCTGATACAGGCAGAGCCAAGGCTATACTTATGCTGACAGAACTTGGTAGTGTAGGAGTCACCCAAGTAGTGCTGGACTTGAAGGCATAAAGAAGTTGAAAGTGGCTGAGGCTTATTACAGTCTGGCAGAGCTGGAGTATCTGAAAAAGGATCAGTAAAGCATATTGTTGAAACTGCAGCCCAGTTGCAACAAGAGACAACAGCAGTTTTGGGATGCCAGTGACATGGAATGACAACCAAGAACAGTAGTAGCAGTGGAGTGGAATCAGCTGGGACCTAGAAGACAAGCTGTGCTACTGCACAGGGCAGAGCCAGAGAAGTAACTCATATCCTTTTAAGGACCCCAGAAGATAGCGAGTGAATTCCAGATAACTAGACATGGTGTTATTTACACTCTTAGAGTTTGATTTTACCATGTTCAAATTGGATATACCCTGATTCTTCAGTTTTTAAGAAAGTGTTTGATGTAATTTTGATTTTATAGGAGCCCACAGCTAAAAGAATTTGAATTTTTAAAAGAGAGTTTGGATTTTTAAAGACATTAGATATTTTAAGGGGACTGGACTTTTAATATGTTTAAATTTGGAAGAGTTATGGCCCATTTTAATTTATAATGATTATGGTTTTATATTGTGATATTAATATTAACATCCTAATTTAAAGATAAATGAGAAAGGAAAGGTTCTAGTTGAAAAGTTATGAGTTCATGTGTCAAGTTGACAAGATGTCATTTGTGATTTTTATGTCAACTCGACACAAGAAAGAGTCATCAAAGGAGAGAATCTCAATTGGAGAAATTACCTTACAAAACCAGGCTCTAGGTAAGGCTCTAGGGCATTTTATTCATTAGCTGTTGATTAGGGATAAGTTATGCTATTACTGGGCGTGTGTTCTTGGGCTCTATAAGAAAGCAAGCTGAGTAAGTAATGAGGAGCAAGCCAGTAAACAACATTTCTTTGTGATCTCTGCATCATCTTCTGCCTCAAGGTTCTTACCTTGACTTCCTTTGATAACAAACTGTGATGTGGAAGCATTTTCTCCCAAAATTACTCTGGTTGTGGTGTTTAATTACAACAGTAGTAACCGTAATACAGTAGGCTAATTTTGACATCATTGAAATCATGAAGAACTAGATTCCAAGTTTCATCTTAGTGACTGAATATGTTGTTGTTCAGAAGGATTCTAGTGCTCTGTGTACCACTTCTCACCCTGATACTGAGTAGTAAGAAGGGTAATCAAGCATCAAGAAATCAAAAGTCAAGGCACTTTTCATAGTCCTTAGAATGGAACTTGACTTCTCCTGTGTGCTACCAAGTACTCTACAACTAATACCATTTCAAGTTAAAAATAAATTAAAATAGGCTCATTTGGCTTATTTTTCTGATTGTTATTTTTCTACCCTGATAATAAAATACTGCCTAACATTTGTTCAACCTCCCTATACCATTTTTAACATGGATTGGAGGCTCTCCTAGGCCAAAGTATTGAGGACTGAGACCAGTTTGGCAAAGAGGACCACATTACTACATATTCCAAAATTAGTAGCAAGAAAAAAATATAAATGGACTTCAATTTGTTTTGTAACACCTTCAAATATTCCTGTGACACTTGAAATACTCATCTTTTGCTTTGTCTGTGTGGTTCTGATGCTAGCATGACACACATGGTAAGTGACTTACACCAGTAATCAGGAGGTCAGTCACTATCTATGGAACCTACAGGTATTTACACAATAAATTTCAGAAGGTTTCTATGGACATGGATGGATTAGTTCTTATAATCTGTTTTTCACAATATAGATGCTTACACTCAGTCTTAGCTAAAATCCTGAAAAGTTTGTATTTGTCACAACTCTTGAGCTCACTATTTTTATAGTATCAATACTACAGGTCTCGTGCCTGAAATACCCACTCAGGTCTTGCATTCAATAGAACTTCAACTTTATGGTATAATTATCTCTCTAGATCTCGACTTCTAATACCAGAATATTTTGAGTTTAGTATTGTGTTAGCTAACTTTTGTCACTACAACCAAACAGCTGACAGACAGAACTTGAGAAAGAAAGTTTCTTTGGGTTCAGTTTTACAATTGTCAGTCACGGAAGAATTCATGTGTCTGAGGCTGTTGTGAGATAACAGTAGTTAAAAGGAAGCAAAGACTGAGAGGAGGAGAATCAGGGGATCAAACTCTCCAATGATTCTCTTTTTCTTGCACTTATTAGGTGGATATCACCTCTAAAATATGTAGAATTTAACAAACTGTGAGCCTGTATGGTCATTTCATATTCAAACTCTATCAGGTTTCAACATATTAGAACTTTAAGTTGATTTTCAACTGTTTATTCTATAACTTTATATAGGAGGCTTGCAACATAAGCTATAGTTTAAAGATTATTTGAGAAAAAAGGTAGCTAATTGCTTAGAATTGTAAACTCCTTATATGCCACAAGAGAATACTTTCTCATTAAATTAAATGTTAGTAATTTAGCAAACATCACTAATTTAGATCTAATTAACTCAGCCAGTGGAAAAGGATTGAAAAGGTCTTTATATTTAAGAAATAACTAGAAAAATATTAATCTTTATAAAATATATTTATATGTAGAGATAATTCTAAGATAAAATAGAAAATTTTAAACTTGTGCTATGAAACATAACTAATGTTTAAAATTTTTTGTTTTTACTTTCTAGATTAATCAGTTAAATGTCTAGATTAAACAAAAGCTACACTGGTTTCTTAATAATAAAATTCTGCTGTCTTTAAGGTTATTCTTCTTGTGATTCATAAGGCAGCAGTAGTATGGAATCATTTAGTGAATTTTTTGAAACCACAAACATTTATGAAATTAACAAAAAGCAGATATAATAATACTATTGTATGTATTATTTCTGGCATATTTGAGGTATGTCTCCTCAAGTACATGTGTTAGAATAT
Organism: Mastomys natalensis; assembly: GCA_021653895.1. Lineage (NCBI taxonomy): Eukaryota > Metazoa > Chordata > Mammalia > Rodentia > Muridae > Mastomys > Mastomys natalensis. The sequence continues at coordinate 75,229 of JAJTUV010001794.1, forward strand.
CCATGTAGTAGCATATTTAGAGATGGTTTCTTTTTTATGGAGTTATGTGGGTTAGATGACCTCATGGAAATGAAAGACTCATAAATGCATTTATGTAGATACCTTAAGAGTAAATAGGCACCGGGCAGTGGTGGCGCATGCCTTTAATCCCAGTCCTTGGGAGGCAGAGACAGGCAGATTTCTAAGTTCAAGGCCAGCCTTGTCTATAGAGTGAGTTCCAGGACAGCCAGGGCTACACAGAGAAACCCTGTCTCAAACAAAAACAAAAACAAAAACAAAAACAAAACAAAACAAAAAGAGTAAATAGGCATAAATTGGAGCAAAGTTCCTCATGTTGGGCTCCAATGCTTTTTATTTCATACATGATCTCATTAATTGATACCTGCTGCCACATTATTACAAGAATGTAGATACTGTTGTCTTGAAGTTTGACTTTTATTTGCCCAGACCCATGAAGATCAACACTTTGCTCTTTAACTTTGCTTTTTAACTTTTTATTGATTTTTTTTGTGAGTTTCACATCATGCATCTCAGCCCTGCTCAGCTCTCAGTCTCCTTCACCTTTGCAGCCCCTCCAAATAAAACACATGCAAACAAACAGCAAAAACAACAAAAATATAGCATAGAAAACATACCATTATGGAAATTGTAGTATGTCACAGTGTATCCCACACTATATCCCTCTGTCCACACATCTTCACTTGCAAAATGTTCATTGCAGTGAGGCATTGGTCTGGTTTGAGGTCTATGACTTCTTTGACACCATCAATGTTAGATTCTCATTGGGACTCCTAATTATCTTGTTGTTCCACAATGTCATGCAGATACTGAAGCTTTGGACATCAAGACTGACCCTTTCACACATTATAACCACTTGAAGATGATAAATATTTGGTGATGGGTCAATTCAGAACCCTGGATCTGGTCCTGGGGTGGTAACTGAGCTAGTCAGTCTGCTGGCTCTTCCTTATCCACACCACCAGAAAAGCGCTACAGCATTGTTGTCCCTGCAAGGTCGGTCACTCAATGCTGTCTCTGGCCGGAGGCAGGGTCAGCTCTCCTGTTTTCATACCCTCATAATTAGCTCACCTACATCCATGCCAACAGAGCCAGCTTCACTGTGCTGCCCAGTCAAGATGCTGGGCCCATTATCCCAAGTGCGTAAGGCTGTGAGATACTGAGACCGCTCTTTCACACTCATAGCTTTGGGGCTGGATCATCCCTGCCTTTGGCGTCAGAGCTAGCTCCATTATGTTGCCCAGGTAAGGTTCAGGGCCATCTCTCCTGAGTGCTACAGTCAATAATGGGGCAGGAGTAGCTCTCCTGCTCTGATGACTTCAGGGCCAGATCTCCTGGATACTGCAGGGGTGAGGGGCTGACAAGAGTTGACAGGCATCATACTCTCACTCGTTCCATCTCAAGACAGAGAGGTGGCAGAGCCAGCTCTCCCACTCCTTTACCCTCAGGTTTGGTGCTCTCATGTCCTCTCACCTAGGGTCAGCTCTACTTTGCTGTCCAGGTGAGGTCCATGGGTAGCTCTCCCAAATGCTGCAGCTAGTGAGGCGCGAGAGTGATTCTCATGAGCTCAGGATCCTGTGGGCAGCTTTCCTGACTGTCAGAGGTGGCAAGGAGTTGGAGATGGGCTGTGGGCAGAACATCACTTCTGTGTCTGTGGTACCGCACTGCAGACAAATAGTAGAATCAGCTCTCCCACACTGACAGGATCTCGGGGCCATCTCACCCACACCCCTGCCACCAGAGCCAGCTCCATTGTGCTGCATGACTTGCCTGTATCCAGTGAGGGGTGGATCTAGTTATGCACATCCTCTGGACATCCATGTGGTTCCTCACAGTTGCCCAGTCAGTTACATCAGTATATTTTCTAGTGGTAATATGAACCATGCACATTGATAACCCTGCTGTTTTGTAGCCATGGCCTCAGAATGACCCTCAGCAGCAGCTGAGGCTGGATCCCCACCATAAGCCCCAGGTGGTAGGTAGGGCTGGATAGTGACAACAGGCTACTCCTCTTTGCCCTTAAGTCTCCAGTTCCATCTCTCTTCAAAATGCTTAAGTTGTTCCACTTCTCTTTCTATCATATCAGACCACCACATACTCATATATTATGGTGGCTCCTGCTGTAGCATGACAACGTGGTTTTCAGGACCCTGGGTAACATATTCGATCCATGCTAAGTGATGTGGAGTGGCTACAAGCAGGTAACTATGTCCCTGCTGGACTGCAGGTCTGTGGGTGGCGTGGTAATCAGCAGGTCTCTATCTGTCTTCCTCCTCCCCTGCTATGATACCTGGATTTGATTTGATGTGATGTGATTTTTATGAGTCCTAGGCATAAGACAGCTCTGACCCCCAAGGCAGGCACCAAGCTAGGATGAACAAAGGACTACCATCTGCTCTGCCCCTGACTGATATAAGAACATCACCACTAACAAGGTATCTCTTTGCCCTTTGCCAGGAGGACACTTTGCCCTTTATGAATGATGCAATATTTGTTATCTATATAAAAAAACATTTTCAGATGATTTCTGAGTCTGTAATTTCATGGTCCTGACTTACACTTATATGTTTATGTATGTGCTGAAAAAGAGAAGAAACTGTTTCAATGAATGGAGATTTCATTTAACCAAACAAGGAAAGTCTTTTACATCTACAAATAGACTAAAAAGTATATTGTCTGAGCACTTTGATTTTCTACCATTCAATTATTAATTTGAAATACTGCTTATAATATAAACTGTACAAATATATGCAAACATATGCATGCACACATATATATGCATAAATATATATATACACAGGCATGTTGTGTGCACATACAGATAAATAAATTTATAATTATGTTGATGACTCAACAGCTAATGTTGTTATGGCCTTAAAAATAATTCAAATATTTACTTCATTGTACAATTGCACACTGAGTATTTTTGAAAAGAATTTCTTTCAAATTCTAGGTAATTAAGTTGAATCTTCTTTTCAAGGAATATTTGTTTAAGTAGTGAATTATATTAATTATTTAAGATAAGTTTTCAAGAAATGTGACCAGCTTCAATCCATATTTCCAATAATTCCAAAAGAACACATTTATTAAATTCTTTCATTATGTTCTTGTCATTGTTATTGGTGTGTATGCTCTGACCTTTGGAAAAAAATGAACTTTTCAGAAACTCCACACTAAAAATGAGTACTCAACTGTGATAGGGGACAAGCTGTTTTAATATTATTGACTTTCAGAATTTACTATTGCCTACAATTTCAATCTAGACCTTTCAATAGAAATAAATAAATATTCACCAATGTAGATTTAAGGAAGACACATGGGATTTTGAAAATTATCATGTGGAGACTTTGAGTCATTTTCTGACTCAAATACAATGGCTAAATAGCAGAAAGAGTTCTGAATTGTGACCTAGAATGTAGGTAGAGGCTAGGGGTCAAGATTCTTACCAGAACATCCTGGCTTCAATTTTATAATTACAAAGCACCTACATACAGGAGGTAATGAAAAATTACCTTCCAAGAATTCCAAGATTAATTGAATACAATGTCTTTTTAATACATTACTTTTGGTAAAGTGTTATAAACAACTATAAGTCAAAAGTATAAATGGAATTTGTTCAATGAGTCCTGGTATTACCAAAAGATGTTATATGTGATTAATAGGGGTCCTAGTACATGAGGTGAGTTTCACAGGGGTCTGGAAGCAAAAAAAAAAAAAAAAGTACGAGATTGTCAGACTTAACAAGTAAAAGTGTACAAATCCCTTAAGAATATTGTATATTTTTGACATTTTATACACATATGATTAAGTGACACTGGTGTGCATATTTAGAGGGGAATGTGTTCAAGAATTATCTTTGGGTTTTTAATGCTGTGAAGAGACAACATGACCACAGCAATTATTTTAAAGGAAAACATTTCATTGGGGAAAGCTTGCACTTCAGAGTTTTTGTCCATTATCAACACTCAGGAAGCATGGTGGCTCACAGGCTGACATGCTGGAGAGGTGGCTAAAAGTGCAATATCTGGATTTGTAGACAACAAGAAGAGATAGTGTCATTGAACTTGTTTGAGTATCTGAAGTCTCAAAGCCCACCTCCCATTACATATTCCCTCTAACAAGGACACACTTACTCTAACAAGGACACACTTCTTAATAGTGCCACTTTCTATGGACCTATGAGAACCATTTTCATTCAAACTACCACAATAATTGTTTTAAATTTTTATTTATGATGTAGAATGTCACAGCATCTCTGTAAAGTGAAATGGGAACAAAGAGAGGGTAAAGTAGACTTTGAGTATATGTGAATTGATGTCATAAAAATTATAACAACAGCTGTGGGAACTGCAATAATTAACGAATACCATTCACCTAGTATCTACACAATTTGCAGGATAGAGACATTGAGCTGGTGCCTACATGGAGCCTTCATCCCTACATTTGAGTCTCTTTAGTTAAGGAAGGTATGTTATAGGCTATGGAAAGAGAAACCTGGACACCAACCCCTTCAGAAAACCCTCAACTTAAAATCTGTTCTGCCTACAAGATGGACTGGGGTAATCCTGGCACAGACCTTGTGGGATTGGTCAATCAATGTTTTGTTTTCCTTAAAGCTCATGAAGTTCATGTCATTAGAAGGAGCCTATGACCCACACTGTCTGGATAGCCAGGAACTACAGACCATATAGAGATCTACGGTAGAACTAAGGATGACTGGTAAAAATAAATAAATAAATAAATAAATAAATAAATAAATAAATAAATAAATAAATAAATCCTAATGATGTTCTACTACCCATAGATCAATGCCTTGTCGAGTCATCATCAGAGAGGTTTCCTCCAGCAGCAGATGAACGTAAGTGTAGAGAATCACAGCCAGACACTTTGCAGAGAATCTAAATTGGACGTCCCCAATCAAGTCCCTGACCTAGGAGCTCTGGGAAATCCACAGAAGAAGTAAGGAAAGACTGTAGGAATAAGAGGGGTTGAGAACACTGGAAGAACATGGCCCATTGAATCAACTAAGCAGAAATCATAGGGGCTCACAGAGATTGAAGTGGCAAGCATGGGGTCTTCATGGATCTATATTTTATGACTTTTAGCTGATGTTTTTCTGGGATTCCTAACAGGAGAACAGGTGTGTCTTTAACTGTTTTGCCTGTTCTTGAGGCTGTTTTCCTCCTATTAGGTTGTCTTGTTTGGCCTCAATATGAATATTTTGCCTCATCTTTTTGTACCTTGCCTTGTCCTGTTTGGTTGCTGTCACTTAAAAAAAAATTGCCTGCTTATTTCTGAAGGGAAATGGAGGAGAGGGTTGGTGCGGGACAGCTGGATGGGGTGGAGGGAGGGGAAAATGTGTTCTGAATAAATTATATTAAAGAAAAATCTGGTTTCAATAAAAAATAAAGGGAGAAAAAGAAAAAAGTGACTGGTGGCAAGTAACTAAGCAAATATGAAACTTTCTTGCTGAATTACTTCTCATATATGCTTGATCCAATAAAAAGCATTAATGTAGACTTTTCTTTAATTTTACAGACTTTATTATGAAATTAATAGGTATAAAATATAGTATATTAATGATACAGAATGTATAATTATACAGTGAAAAGATACAATCACATAAGCACACAGCAATGGCATTTGTAGTTAAACATATATATATATGAACACATATATAGACTCAATCTATGTAGACATTTTTGTTGATATACCACTATAAAAAGAAGCAGGGATTATTTTAAAATTTTGAATACTGCTATACATCCATGACTCAGGAAAAGTAATTTATTCAAATGAAACAACTCAAAAGTATCATTTTAGAGGTTGAGTATTATCTTAGTGTCCATATTGGTCTTTACTCAAGCAATTCTCTATTGTTTAAGGTTTAGATTACAATTCTGTATGTACTATTACAAGTAATGCTGTAGTAAGCCAAAATAACATTATTCTGATACATTCATAAGATATATTTTAAAAGTACAGCCAGGTGGTATGATAATATACATTCTCTCACCTCTATCTCATTTTCTTGGTCCTTCCTTTGTTCATTCATTTTTCCTTAATTTTCCCCTTTCTTTCTTTTGCTATTATACTTAGATAGACTCTAATGTAGCTCTCACCAGTTTAGATCACACTATGTAACTGAGAATTGCCTTAAACTATTTATTTATTTATTTATTTATTTATTTACTCACTTTACATCATGATCAAAGCTCCCTGCTCAGTCCCTCCTCTCCTCAAAGTCCCACTCTCACATGCCCCTTCCCTACCCGCTCCTCCTCTTCTCTTTAGGAAAGGGGTACCCCCCATAGGCACCAATCCACTTGCAGGAGAACTAGTCACATTGCCTCTCAGGGAAGCCAGAAGAGGTAGCCCAAGCTAGGGAAAAGGGATCCAAAGGCAGGCAACAGAGGTCAGAGACAGGCCCTGTTCCAATTGTTAGGGAACGCACCTAAAGCCCAAGATGTACATCTGCTACATATGTTTGGAGGGCTGGGTCCAACCTATACAGGTTCTTTGCTTGGTGGTTCAGTCTCTGTGACCCTACAAGGGCCCAGTGTAGTTGATTCTGTAGCTCTTCTGATGGTATCCTTTTCCCCTTAGACTCCCTCAGTAATTCCCCTAACTCTTCCCCAAGATTCCCTGAGCTCTGTCTAAGGTTTGAGTGTGGGTCTCTGCATCTGTTTCCATCAGCTGCTGCATGAAACCTCTCAGAAGACAGTTATGTTAGTATCCTATCTGTAAGCATAGCAGTATCATTAATAGTATCATGAATGGGCTCTCTCCCGTGGGATGAGTGTCTGGTCTAGGTTGGCTATTCCCTTAATCTCTGCTCCATCTTTATACCTGCACATCTTGTAGGCAAAACAAATTGTGATTCTAAGGTTTTGTTGACAGGTTGGTGTTCCCCCACCTTCCTCTGGAATTCCAAGCAGGCTATAGAATGTGATCACTTCAGGCTCCAAATCCTCAGGTGCTACAGTAACAGCTAGGGTCACCCCCATGGACTCCAGGGAGCTCCTCCCATCCCAGATCTCCAGCTTGTCCCAGAGATGCCCTGTGCTCTGGTATATTTCATTTCTCCTCTCTCCTCATACCTGATCCCCACCCCTCCTCTCACTTATTTCCATCCCTTTCTCCACCTGTGATGTGCTTTTTATTTCCCCTTCTCAGTGATATTCAAGCATCCTCCCTTGGTCCCTCCTCATCACTTAGTTTTTTTGGATATGTGAATTGTATCCAGGTTTATCTTGTACTTTATCAATAATCTCCACTTATGAGTACATACCACGTGTAACTTTCTGGGTATGGGTTACCTCACTCAGGATGATCTTTTCTAGTTCCATCCATTTGCCTGAATTTTTGTGATATCTTTGGTTTTAAAAGCTAAGTAGTATTCCACTGTGTAAATGTAACACATTTTCTTTATTCACTCTTTGGCTGAGGGGTGTCTAGGTGGATTCTAGTTTCTACCTTGAACTTTTGATTCTACTGTCTTCAGTCCCGTGTGGAGCCAGCTATTAAACAAACATGTATTTTTCATTGTTGTAAAAAAATTGTGAAACTTACCTTAAGTCATAAAAGATATATCATGGCTCAAAAGCTGTAACCTACAATTATATTAATTATATGCATACATTGCTTTGAACATGAGGAAAAAACAGAGCTTCACTGCCTAGCATAAAGCTACCCACCTCTTTGCAATAAGAAAGTACAGGGTGTGTGTGTGTTAAGGGGGTCACACCCTAGTAGCATCTTTCCACTAACTGTATCTTACTTTCTATTATCCCCTTCCCCCAAATAGTGTCAAAAGCCAGAGAGCAAGTCTTCAACATATGAAGCCATAGTGGACATTTGATATTTAAATTTTATTGAATTAAATTTAAATTTAAATTCTTCTGTGGATCTTTTAGAACTCTGGATTTGTTTATCCAGAATTACATTCTGAGATGATTTTATGAGTTTAACTTCCTCTGAGAATGTCAAAGAATATTTGCTTCATTTTAAATTCACTATATTAACAGCTCTAAATTTTTTGACTATTTTTGAAATTTACTTGCCAGGATGTCTAACATTTTGTTTAAAAAAGTTTGTCATGTGTTTCTAATTCTGTACATTATTTTGTTATCACATTTCTGCATTTTCTGATAGAGTTGTATTATTTATTCTTTGTTATATCTTCTAAGTATGTATTTTTGAATCCTTTATTTGTTTTGTGGTAATAGTTAAGATATTCACTACTTTCAATATTTTGGAGTTAAATATTTAATATTTCTGTTGTTTCTTCAGCAAAATTTCTGTAGCTAAAAACATAAGCATGTATGTTCTAAGTATGATATATCAGTTTTCTTTTTTAGCTATGAAATTTGGGGAATCAATATGAGGATATAACAATTTATGAAAGTTTCCAAAAAATTAGTTAATGAAGAACAATTATCCTTTTCAATGCATTAGGAATATATCAATTTAGAGAGGTACAGATATAAACATAGACATATAAGCTGTGACTATGATTTGTTATGGCATTCCCTGGGGAGAGGTGAGCAAACACCTATTCAACACAGAGATGGCCCAGATTATAAACCAAAGAAATTATTCCACTCAAGTCTCAGTGAATTAACTGGACTTTGTTACATAAGAATAGGCCTTCTAATTTGCTTTCTATTACTTTGGTTAACAATAGGATCAAAGACCACTTGGAGAAAAAAGAGTTTATTTGGTTTACCTATCACAATATTGAGATAAGCACTCTTAGTTACTCTTCTATTGCTGTGATAAAATAACAAGACCAAGACAACTCATAAAATATTAGGACTTACAACCTCAGAGGTTGTGATTTCATGATAGCAGAGAAAAGGTATACCAGCAATAATTTAGAATTTACCTCTTAAGACATGACAATGAGGCAGAGAGAGAAAGTGGGGGAAATGACAGAAGTCTTTTGAAACCTCAATATCAACCTCCAGTGACACAATGATACATTTTATCCACCAATGCAACACATTCTAATCTTTTTCATATAGTCTCACCAACTGGGGGAGGGGCAAGTGTTCAAATATACGAGTTTATGAGGGCTACGCCCATGGAAACCCTCATAGAAACTAATATAGGAACTAAAGCAGGACAGGAACTTGGAGACAAGAAAAGAAGTAGACTCTATGCTACAGTGCTGCTCCCTTTCTTGCTCCAGTGAATTGTTTAGTCAACTTTACTAAACAAGGTAAAGCCAGCTTCCCAGTGCTGAAACTGCCCACCATGGGCTAGGACCTCCCAATTAACTATTAATCAAGAAAATGCCCCAAAGACTGTCTACAGGGAATTTGATGGAAACAATTCCTCAGAGGCATCCTCTTTTTCCAGATGACAAACTTCATGTTAAGTTAAAAAACCTAACTCACACAATAAGTGAGGGATTACTTTAAAAACAACAACAACAACAATATAGATCCATATCACCAAAAATCACAGCCCCAAATGGGTGATTAATCATGAACCCTGATTATATGAGCTCTATCCTCTACTACATTTGCTTAGGGAAATAGTTTTATTTACTTATTTTTGTATTTAGTATATTATTGGCTACAACTTGTAGATATATTACGTTTCTTCTGGGCTTTTATCATGCCATTATGTTGGACTTTTTCAATGGCCTTCTTTTTTTTTTTTTTGAGAAATATATGTCCTTTAATCTGTAATAGGCAACATATTAGATCAGTCTAGATATCTGCTAAAACAGGAATAGATAAAGAGAATGTGCTATATATACACACTGAAATTTTATTCATCTTTAAAGACAAAATAAAATTGTGACATTAACATAAACATAAAAGCACCTGCCTGGTCCACGCTGGCTGGGCTGCTTGGAAGAAAGACACCCAAACACCTGCCACAGGTTGGCCCAATGATTGTGACAGCCAACATAAAGACAACAAAGCACCAGCCTTAAGTGCCACTAAGACAAATTAATTGTAATGGAGAAATAAAAAAGATGAATTACATGGTAGAGAGATGCTACAGAAAGTGAAGATGATGGTTTCATACACTGGAGAAAGATGGAACTGGAGACTAGATGACAGTGAGAACGTATGAGGAGGCCATGGTAATGTTCAGGCCTGGGTGGCTTCTATGGGACACGTCTGGGTCCATGGTCCTGATGCAGCTTTGTCTATATCTATGGCCCAAGTTATCACTAAAAGTCAAGCATATGGCCCTTCTCTAGGATGCCCCAAGAGACCATGTGGATATCTGAGGGCTGTGCTACCAATGGAGGGAGGGTATGGCATTCTGATTGAGTAGTCTGCACTGCCATCTGTACTCATAGGGCTATCCAGGCCCATGCTGTGGTGGTGGCTGTGTCTGATTCCATGGTACTCTAGTAGCCAGGATCTGTGTTGATATTCCACGTCCTTGTTACCACCAAAGTCCATGCAGATTGTCTGGACCACTGCGTGTTTCAAACTGTCTTTACTCCTTGCAAGCCACCATTCTAAGATGAGTTGGCCTCATGCTCCACTTGAGTAGCGTAGTCGAGCTTCTCCTAAGGGCAGGGGATCAGGTGAACAGGCCCTGAGGACATGAGAGCAGGAGACTTGTCTACGGACCTTGCTGGCTGAGGCATAGCTAGCTGGGGCAATGCTGGAGAGGTCAGTCAGGTAGTGCTGGTATAGGAAAGCTGGTTGGCTGACAAACTAATATATTTCCCAGACCCAGATCCAGGGCTTTGAGTTGTCCCATTACAATGTCTACCCTATCTATGATCTGCTGAAATATGTGAAAAAGCTGTTCCTGCAGATCCAAAGCTGTACGATCTCCATGACTCAGGATGGCAACTGAATATATGGGAGGAGTCCCTTGAGGATCCATTATGAATAGTAGCAGAAGCCAGAGACCATGACACAGATGCATTGCAGTGAATATTTGTAGTTAAAGATATATGGGCAAAAGGGTACACTGTATGGCACACTAATACAATACAGTTTTCAAAACAAAATTTTTTGGTTTTTTATTTCATTTTTTATATTTTTATTCTGCCTTATTTTCTTTTCTTTTGTGGGGGACGTTGCAAGAGTAGAAGGCAAATAAAAAGGGATGAAAAGATTAATGGATTTGGGGTGCATGATGTGAAATTCACATAGAATCAATAAAACGTTTTTAAGAAACAGAAAAATGAATAAAACTACAGATGACTCCATTAAGCAAAATAATCAATACTCAAGGCAAGTGCTGCATATTTCCTTCATATTCAGAATATTTCCTATTTACATTTTCATTGTCATGGACACCAGAGAGCATATTAATATCTTGCGTCTGAATGAATACATATGTACAAAGTCTCTTTCCACTTCACTGTTAATGCATGGCAAGCGTAAGAAATATTCCAATTTTTATTCAGGAGAGGGATTTATCACCATAACTTAACCTATTACAGTCTATATAATAAAATACCTTATACTTTTTTACAAGGATCCACACTACGTTTCTCATAGGCACTGGTGGTATTTATATCTGTGTAAACTAAAGAATAGTTTTGACAAATGTGTTTTCAGATTGCTATAATTATAGCACCAGGAGCACCCACTAAAGTATTTTAGCATATTTCATGTACTATGTTTGAAGCATGATAAAACATCCGATGTATATATTAGATTAGAATCTAACCATTTATCTGAAGGGAAGTTAAATGTAAGAGAATATCTCCTTCATTGTTTGATATTTCTTTATTTTTTTCACCACTGGCAAACTATAGAACTTATTATCTCATACTCAGTTGTCAAGTTTTTTATTTCTGCCTCATATTTTATTATTTGGATAGTACCTCCAAACCCTGTTAAAAAATAACATTGTCTTTGTATTACTCATGTTAATGTGAATGAATATAGTATATTATTCATATCAAAAACATAAGTAACCTTCCATTCTGATAACTTCAATACTCTCCCTTTATTTTTTATTAACAAGTATTCAAAGGCATCAAATTGCATTTTTCAGGGAGGTGTTTTATTTATTGGTTTGATGTTAAGAAAATTTCTCCATCAGATTTCCTATAGACATATATGTAGATCATACTCTTGATTAATGTTAGATATAGTTAGGCCGTCCAACTGGGCATACTGCAACACCTGAGTTGGTGGAACTAGGTTATATAAGGAAGCAGGCTGAGCAAGCCGTGAGGAGAAAGCTAAAAAGAAGCACTTGTCCATAGCCTCTGCTTTAGTACTAATCTCCAGGTTCCTACTTTATACTCCTGCACTCACTTCCCTAGATGATAAGCTATAAGCTATGAGAAGTTATAAACCCTTTATTCCACAAGTTGCTATGGATCATAGTTTTTGTCACTGCAATAGAGAGTGGGAGGGAGCATTAGGAATGACCTTGTTGTACTTGATATTAATAAGTATGGTGAGTCTTAGCATAGTAATTGATGACAACTGATATATTGCTACCTAGATGATTCTTTAATATTGTGTTTTGCGGAATTTCTTTTACTATGCAGATAAAGCTAAAATGTATAGCTCTAGAGAACAATACAGTCTTGGAAATACAAATAGGTATTAGAATATTTACTTCCAGATCAACAGAAGTGGAAACACTTTCTATTTCAAAAATGAGTTTCTTAAGATCAGAGACGGATTTAAGTGTTTAGAGAATGAGTAGAGAGGACATGATCCAAAGACACAGTCTTCGTTCTTCTTTGTACATAGATTACTCTATGGATGAGCAATCTGTAAAAGAACTTTCTCACTTTCGAATCAGTAGACTTCCTTTATACAAATGTTGGATGGGCTAAGAATGGAATTAGGGAAGCAACACCCTGCATAATAGCCACAAATAATATAAAATATCTTGTTGTAACTCCAAGCAAGCAAGTGAAATATCTGTATGACAAAAACTTCATGTTTTCAAAGAATGAAATTGAAGACTATCAGAAGATGAAAAGATCTCCCATGTTCAGGATCAGAACAATTAACTTAATACATTAGACATCTTATTAAAAGCCATCTACAGATTCAACACAATTCCTGTCAAAGTCCAACACAATAGATTACAGACCTTGTAAGAACAATTCAACTTCATATGGAAAACAAATAACCCAAGATAGCGAAAACAATCCTGTACAATAAAAATCTTCTGGAGGGATTGCCATCCCTGAATTCAAGCTGTACTACAGATCAATAGTAGTAAAAACTACATAATATTGATGTAAAAGATTAATCAACAGAATAAAACTGAAGATTCAGAAGTAAACCTATGGTCACTTGATTTTTGACAAAGAAGCCAAAACTATACAATGGGGGAAAAAAGAGAAAAGTTCTTCAACATATGGTGCTGGTCTAACTGGATGTCTTCATGAAGAACAATGCAAATAGATCCATATTGATCACTCTGCTTAAAACTCAAGTCCAAGTGACCGAAGAACTCAACATAAAGTGAATATTCTAAATCTGGTAGAACAGAAAGTGTGGAATAGCCTTGAACTCATTGGCACAAAAGACCATTTCCTGAACAGAATACCAACAGCTCAGCCACTAATATCAACAACTAATAAATGGGAAACTAAAACACCTCTGTAGTACAAAGGGCACTGCCAGTAGAACAGACTGGTAGTTTGTAGAATAGGAAAAGATCTTCACTAGTCCTAAATCCAACAGAGGGCTGCTGTCTGAAATATATAAAGAACCTAAGAAATTAGACATCAACAAACCGAATAACCGAATTTAAAAATGGGTTATGGAGATTGGCAGTCCCAATACCCTCCCACGCACCACAGCCTGCCTGTCTATCAGGTCTGCAGTAACCAGGGACACAGGTGAGACTCCCACACAAATACCCAAGCCAACTGGAACACCCATAGAGTACTCCCTCCAGCTCCTTCTTCCTTCTGATATGTTTCTCCACCTGGGCCATATCTTCAGGCCCAATATTCTCTCACACCCCATAGACTGTCTCTCAAGTGGTCTGCTGTAACCAGAGACACAGGAGGTCTCCCTTAACCAGGGGCACAGTCCTTCCGGCATAAGGGTGAATAACATCTTTATCTTGGCCAATGTCCAGTACAAATGTTACTTACATTTTCATAACTTTTAACCATTTATTTAGTGTGTGGCAATATATACTGGTGAAGGTCAGAGAATAACTTGCAGAAGATGCCCTCTTCTTCCGTCATCTCGGTCTATGGATCTAACTCAGGTCATTAGATTGTCTGCCCCCAGCAGCTTTACCCAGCAAATAAATAAATAAATAAATAAATAAATAAATAAATAAATAAATAAATAACATCTTGCCAGCTACCAGCTACATTTACACTTTCATACTCTTTAAATCATATTGCATTACAGAGCCCTTCCAGGATCTTTTTTTAAGAGCTTATTGCTGACTATGCAATGGTAGTATTCTCATCTATTATAATTCCAGTTGAATTAGTTAGTTTACCAAAATGCTATTGCTCCCTCACAAAGAGTAGTGAAGGCTGACAGCTTAAAGCGAGCTGGTCTGAGCTGTTATTCTTCCTTCAATCTTAAGATTTTAGAATCTGTATTCTCCTGACTGTGCTGTGCTGTCTACAACCTGTGGAACACTGTCTTCCTCTCAGCTGGGTGTCTACATGATTGCTTTGTGAGAAGAATGACTTATATATGTAAACCAGGAAGCACTGAACAAAGATAAGACGCTGTTATTACTGTTATTACTTAAGTCTGAGAGCAAACCATGACAAGATGATCACATGTACTTCCTTATTATTCAGAAGGAGCACTCGGAGGAAAAGGAGTGCCTGGGGAATTCAGTACTATCTGACTGTACACTCTGTGGTTCATTCAGAATAGTGTGATTTGGTAGCATCCCCCAACCTCTTACAAAGTTTAATTCCCAAGTAATTGGGTGATATCCACTTACGTTCAGTGCAGAAGGATCACCTTGCCTCACAAACCGTGCCTCATTTCCTCTGTTAATGCCTTCTCAGTTCCGTTATTTATTTTCTTTAATATTACAGCAGTTCAGTAGGATGAGTCACACTGCCATTCCCAGTGACACCCTCTAAGGCCCACGGAACAATAAGGTGATTTATGAGGCCCTTTCTACCCAAAGAATGCACAATCATGAAAGTTAGCTTTTTTTTTTTTTTTAACTGCCTTGCTCTTCAAACCAGGAGCAAGTTTCAGTTGCCAGGTTGAAAAGGGCTAAAGGGCGTGGAATTCAGTGTCTCAGAACGGAGGCAATCTGACATGCATACAGGGTACTGAACTTGGATCTGTCAAAAGAAAAAAATAGGAAGTCTTAATCATTGAGTCATAGCCCTTGTAGATTTATTTTTAATTTAAAAACACAGAATTATGGCATAGAAATAATGTTTTGATATCTGTGGAATGCAATTTGCATATAAAGTCCAATTAATAAATCTATCCATTGCATTACAGAAATCCTTTGAGGACATATCCTTACAACAAGCTATTTGAAATTCCATTATCTTATTCACATTCTTTTAAGATGCATTCATAACCATGTTGGGCTAAAGATCATTTAAACTAACCTAAATAACAACATCAAAACACTTTTTATTTATTTATTTTTTACCGATATTTCTCAAATCCCCACTCCCCATTCCACAAATCAGTTCTTGGTAACCACTATTCTACCATGCTTCTATGACTCAATGATTTTAGTAACTTTTCTTATTAATAGAATCATGTATCATTTCACTATGTGTGCCTGCATTAAACTAAAAATAATGCATTTGGGCTTATTCATATGATCAAAAATGACAGGGTCCTCTTCTTTTGAAAATACCGAATCATATTCTTTCATGCTTAATGCATTTTTTATACTCTAGTGATCTACAATAGATTCCTTTCTTTTTGCCAACCAATTCAAGTAATTCTACAAAGATCACAGGATGATGATGTCTCTTGGACACACAAGTTACCTTTGGCCTTTCTACAATTAGCATGATAGAACTTCCACAAGATTACTCACTGTTAACCATGAAGCACTGGAAAAAAATACTCGGCTCTCAAGTCAAGAGGGCTTTAAAGTTTGAAGAGGGGAGAAATTTAGGGACTGTTCATCCATCACAATACCAGTATTTCATTTACAAACAGTACGTGTTATTAAGATTCATGTATATTACTTTAGTACCTTAGGGAGTTTGTCGACTGAAGAAGAAAGAGTAAAGAACATTTGTGTTGAACAGATTATAATTCAAATACTAGCCCTATATTACTCCATGCCTCAATTTCGATCTTTTTACTATGCAACAAAAATAATAAAGTCCTATAGCAGCACTAATACTCAATGCATTGTTGTTGTTTCAGATATTTTCAGCTAAAATACAGGTTCCTTGATTGGAGTGTGATAAACAGAACAATGACAATTGGTTAAGAGGAATTTTATTTACATATTGGGAATTCTTATGGCTGTGTCATAAATGTTCTCCACTGCTGCCTTATTAATATTAATTATAACACTAATTGAGGTAGTACATGTAAAATCATGCGCTCAATAGCTGTTTATTGTATTTTCATCTGAAACATGTATTTTAATTACTGTTAATAATATTTAGCATCTGCCTTCAGTATTGCTTAGTTGTCAGATAATACAGACCGCAGGCTACCCAGCCTTGTAATGACATTTTGACTTTGGTATGTACCATATTACATTTAGGAATTAACATCTATTAGCCTTCATATTTCAAATATAAAGAATTGTAATGACATTATTGAACTTTCTGATGATTATGAAATGAAAAACTCATTAGAATTCCTAACATGTTATTAGTCCACAATATGTTTACATAGTGTGGATATCTCAAGTGTAAATGTATCTAGTACAAATTGCTTTTGCTGAGCTATCATTTCCCAAAAGGAAACATCTCCTAACTCTCTGAAGAGCAAGCCATATGAAGGCTCCTAAGCCTAGTTCTATTTTGATGTTGCTTTTTTAAAAATCTTATGCATTTTCTACTTCCAATTTAGATCAAGACTTTATCACATCTTACCTTGATTTGTATAAGCACCTAGACATGTATTTCTCTGATTGTGGTCCTTCCCCTTCTCAATTGCTCTAAATGGCCTTAAAATGTAATCCTTGTTTAACAAGTGTATAAAACCATAACTCATAAAAAGGAAGAACTGAGGAACACAGACCCAATGGATACATCTAAAATCCATTTCCTAAGACTCAGGGAACATTGAGAAAGAAGGGACAGAAAAATTTTAAAAGCCAGAGAACCAGGGAGTTTGCTGTAAGACTGTGTCTCCTAGGATTGTCAGACACTACCCCCTGGAAGTCTCACCATTACTACCCAACTATGAGAGGAACAAGGGAATAACAACAATAGAGATGCCAAACTGGATAAGAAAGTCAAAGCCTTCAACCCTACACAATGAGCTACAAGCATCCAAAGAAGGCTGAGAGAAAGAAATAATCATCTCCAGGAAAGACCATACCAAGTTTTTATCCAATACCAAATGCTTAACCATAAAAATATAAGTATGAGTAACTTTATACAAACTGAGTGGGTTATATTTAGAAATATATAGGTACATATTTATACCTGTAACAAAAATTAATGACATAAAAGTTTATGAATTTGAAAGAGAGAAAGGACATGTATATGGGAGTGTTTGAAGGGAGGAAAAGAAAGGGAGAAATGACATCATATTATAATCTCAACGATAAAAGAAAACATACATATGGGAAGATTGGTTCTTTTTATTTTAAAAACCTTATCAGCCTCATCTGACTCTTAGAGTACAATTCAAAGTATTCTGTAGGTATGTTTTCTGGGCAAGTTTCTATTCTCCCTTTAATACCATCACTTATTTTTGTGCTTCTTCTTCGGAAGCATTTTCTATCCTCTCCAACAAGAGTGGAATACCCCTTCTCTGACTTTCACCACAGCTACTCCCACTCTGATTTCAGAGCTTATCACACAGCTGTAATTACATACAATGTGTCTGGCTCAGTGCACTGAGTTTGTAACACAAATTTAATCAACATTTGTTTGTCAAATAAATCACTGGCGAATGAATTTGTCTTCCAAGATTAAAGTCAGTACTGACTGGTATCCTTGCCCTGGGGGTATAATGCTTTGCTTCAGTACATTGTACTGCCTATCGTTCTTCACTAGACTGAGCAAGTTAAGGAGGAATATCATGATTTATTCATGTCTGGGTTTTATGGATAAAGCATGGAGAGTAAATCACACATGCATACACTCATTCATACATATAGAATCCCAATATTGCTATATCCAGTGCAGGCATTTGATAAATAGTTCTTGAATTATGTGAAATTATCTTTCACATGTGCAATTTGCAACTCCAAGGAGTCATTGCCAGGAAAATAATTCTCCATAATTCAACCTTCAAAGATGTCTCTATATTCTCATGAAATGAAATTGTTGAGAAAAATCATATGTATGTGAGATCCAGACTCATAGTTTCTATTTTTTATAGTTTTTGTTGGTATACATGCTTGTCCAGTTGAGTCCAGTGAAGAGTAAGCACCTGTTTGGATTTTCGGAGGGCTGGTTGAGGCTCAAATTATACCACTCCCTAAATTCACATACATAGACAAATCATTTTATCTATTGTATCCAGTCGCCTCACCTTACTACTAATTGTGACTTTGGAAGATGTTTCAGGGCTTCTTGACATTTTTATTATTGAGGTTTGGGCTATGTAATTCTGTGTCTGGGGCTTTTTTCTTAGTTGTTAGAGGATGTTTAGCATCTACTAAATAACATCAGAACATACATGCCATAGGTGGCAACTAACAGTATCTTCAGACATTTCCAGATATTCTCTGAAGGGCAAATAGAGAGCTCTCCTGCATGACTGAGAATAAAGTATTATGCTGCAATAAATGTTACATTCTCAGACTAAGGAAGATGTTCTATCTTTGATTTTCTCAGCAAGGCACAACAAATCCCATATTCACATCTACTAGAAACCATGTTTATGCAGATTACAGACTTCCCAGTCAACATTTTATCTGAGATTTGTCCTCATATATTACTGTTTTTCTACCTGGCTGTATACAGCAACTTTACTTAGGAAAACATAATTACCAAGGCTGATAGTCTGAATTTTTGAGTCGTAACATTGGGACTCTAATAGTTGTTTGTGAATTAAAAAACAAACAAAAAACCCAATAACAAAAACAGCAACAACAACACTAAAAAACCCACATACTTCCTTTACTTGGAGAGGATAGAGAGAGCAAAGAAACCACAAACTGAAAGAAATTGGAGGCTGTGAGTGTCATGGTAATGTGAGTTGAGGGATGATCGATTCTCCTAGATTCTTAGTGGTACATTCTGTGCACGGAGTACTGACTGACGTCAATCGGATTAAGTGGCCTCAATGGGAGCACTGCATGCAAGATGAGTACAACACAGGCCCAAGGATTTGTCACTGCCTCCAAAGAAGCTTCTTGCTTCCCAGTGAGAAGGAGTGTCTGTGAATGCAAAATGAGACGAGTCATGTTCTTCCTTAGGAGGCAGCTCTCCTGGCTTGAAGAATCATTGCACATGCGGGTAAAATCGGGAAACATTTAACCTTTACGTACACGCATTTGTTCAGAGTCATCTCTTCTGAAAAAATTAAAAAATAAAACCATAGAGTTTGCTTTTAAACCTGGACAGTATATGTGCTTTTCTAGTACTGTTTTATTAAAAGCTGAGATTTTCAACATTTTATCATCTTAAGACATGAATTCAAGGAAATAAATGACCAAAACCTATTTCATAGATATTTTACATCTCTGCAATTAAAGATTGAAATGATTTTATCTCTTCAAACCACTTAGAACAGTTTATTCCTAATAAATTCTATGTAAATATTAATATTCTACTTACTAGTTCAGCAATTGCTGATACTACGTTCATTTTAAAGTAATTATTCTTCTTCCAAGGTCATGGGAGAAAAGATTTCTTTAAACTCCTACAATGAATTTAAGGCCTGTCTCTCATGAATTCAAAGTAATGTTTTCTATTTGTGGCTTACCTAAATCTAGTAAAAACTGTTTAGATATTTTGCCTGTATTGAAAGGATATCTTTGATTGCCAGCCTTATTTGTATTTTGAAATTTCCACACATGGATATTGTTTGGTTTATGTATATTGATTTAGGATTGTTCAGAGCTCTGGTACCAAGGAGTGGCCTGGGAACCTGCATAGGCTAACCAGAGAAGAAGAATTGCCACCTTTTGATGGAAACACAAGATTGTGTTACTAGCATCTGACTTGGGCTTTCTACCTTTCACTGTTCAGCTGTTAACTCTGTGGACTAGGACAAGTTTAAAATTTGTGAGTCAGTGTTTGTCACAGTCTTCATATGTCAGTGTATCTTGTAGTCATTACTCTGTATAGCTTCCATCTCAATTCACAAGACATTGGCTTAGAGAAATTTTAAATCATCTTGTACTGGAAGGTATACTAGCTTTGCACAGGCATAGGTACATGTCTGCTATTTTGTGAAAGAAAGTAAATGTATGATTTTAGAAATACATAGATTTTAAGGAATCACTGAGGTATTCATATCTCAAGCTATGTTGGGTTTGTTGGGGGGGGCAGTGCTTTTCTTCTCCATGACTTTGATTGTTAGTGTTCTTTTTATGTCTCATGATCCAACCCATCTCAGTTAACCTGTATTGTCTGTCAGATGACACCACCTTCCAGAATACTAACTAGTTGGTATTTTACTGAACCCCACATTATATTATTCTTCTACTTCTCTGCAAATAGGTTATTTTTCCTCCTGACATGTAGTCCATATATATGGTTGCATATTAGCATGAGGTGTGTGTATGTGTGTGTGTCTGTGTGTGTGTGTGTACACATACAAGTAAAATACAAGTTTTTTTTAAAACTTGCTGATAAACACATCAAATATACTAATAGGCACTTGCTTCTATTCTGCTTTTGATGATAGCTACCAATCAAAGTACTTTTATGAGCACTATTACATCATGACCTACTATTTGAAAAAAAATATGTTTCCCTGGGGCTGTGGCAATTTTGATTTTGCTACTGAAATAGACTTTTGAAGGAATGTCAGAATTCTCTTCCACTGTCAGGTCATAGAGTCAGTGATCCAGCAAAGCATGCAATTGGAAACATTCTGTTGCAGAAGATAGTATTAAAGAATGCCTGATGCTTAGGAAGTCCCATGGATTAAAATTATATCTCTGATAAACTGAAATTAAAAGTTTTATAATTATTTTTGGATAAGCAACCACAAATTTCATAACATCACTTTGACATAGTTATTATTTGTCCCATTTTATTGATAAAAATAGCCATATAAGATATATTGAAGATTTAATACCCTCATTGTTGTATGAGAAAATACAAAAGTGAGTCAAACATTTATCTTTCCAAATTATTACCTGCATTTACTTAATCTATTTAAGTATTCTATTAATTGCTATTTCCTATTATTTATTCATTTATTTATATATTTTATTATTTATATATTTTAATGAAAATATAATTTTTATCATTTCTCTCACTCCTTTCCTCGTTACAGCCCTTCTTATATCTTCTCCCTCCAAGCCCTCCCACATCTCCACTGCTCTCTGATTACAGTCTCTTTTTTTTTTATATAAATATATATATTCAAATATATATGATCATATATACTATATTCACATATATAATAGAGTATATGTGTGTGCTATGACTGTCTGTATGTATATAATAATATATGTATGTGTATGTACAAATATACAAATACAACTTGCAGAGCCAATGTTTGTTGTTTGTATATGAATGAATTTAGCATAGACTACTCTGTAGGACCTCATCACTAGGAGAGGCTAACTTTCCCTAACTCAAGTCGCTATTTGCCCATAGTTTTTGTCTAGATGTTTTGAGATGCTCCCCTTTCAAGGTAGCATGTCTATTGATATCATCATTGTTCAATTCTTGTCTATACAGACATTTCTAGAACAGGTAGTCTCACAATAGACTTATTTGTATTCTGGATTTAAGAGTCTGAACCACCAGCCAAAGAGTACACAGGGAAGGAACCATGGCTCTGGCTGCATACATGGCAGAAGATGGCCTTTGGATATCAGTGGGAAGAGCAGCCCTTGGTCATGTTGGGGTTCAATGCCCTAGTATAGGGAATGCCAGGGCAGGAAGGCAGGAGTGGGTGGTGGTGGGGAACATCCTCATAGAGGTAGGGAGAGGGAGGCTGGAATAGGAGGTTCTGGAGGGAAGACCTGGAAGGGGGTTAAAATTTGAAATCTAAATAAAGAAAATATTCAATAAAAGAAAAAAAAAGAGTCTTTCTGTCCCTCTTTGTGTAATGCTGTCTGAGCTCTAGGTGCAGAAGATGTGCTACAGATGTGGGCTTCTCATGACTTATTGATCTTTGTATTAAGTCCAGCTGTAGTTTTCTGTGATAGGCTCCATTTGTTGTATAAGCAAGTTTCTTTGATGAGAATTTATAGATACACTTGTCTGAGAGTTGAATAAGATTTAGAATGTCATTAAGGAAATGTGCTGCTCTATCAAAGTGGCAATGGTAAATTTTTTGCTAAGATCCATGACTTTATTAACCTTGAGTAGCTGGGTAGGTTTCTAGCATCAGTTATAATTTCCCTTCTGATGATAAAGGTTAACGTTCACTTAACTAACTGTTGATTGTTGTCAATGTATGAGTGCCACTATTTCACCTTTATGAATATCTTGCCATGCTGCTCACTGTTGTGGATCAGAGCTGTCATAGTGGGATAAGGCTATGAACTGCTTTTCTCCCTTGGCATTTTGAAAGTATTTCCTTATACTATTGAAACTACATGACTGGAAGAGGGCTTTCAAGTTAGACGCAGCTCAAATAATCCAAGTCCTGCACCATGAAACTCTTCTGGAACAGGGGCTTATCTTCAACCTCTGAGAGTCATCCAATCGCAATAGGGATAGTCTACATCGCTTCGGTAGTCATTTGATTACCTTGTCCAACCATTTGAAAGAAGGTTTCATTTAACTTGCAATGGGATTTGTATTCATTTATGTTTTATTTTTTTCTAAAGAGCACAGTAAGCTCAAGAGATATGACATTGTACATGTGTGTGTGTCTCTGTGTGTGTCCTGATTTTCTCCTCTTAAGCTATGCCCTAATGTTACATTTGTTTTGTTTTTTGTTTGTTTGTTTGTTTTATGTTCTTTTCTTTTATTGGATATTGTCTTTACTTACATTTCAAATGTTATCCCCTTTGCAGGTCTCCCCTCCTGCATCTTTTTATTTTCTTGATTCAACAGTTAGTCACTCTGTGTGATATGCTCACATCTGAAGATATGGAGCTGGAAACTAGAGATGAGAGAGAACACATGCTGTTTGTCCTTCTGGGTCTATATTATTCCAGTCAATATATTTTCTAGGTACAGACATTTATTTACAAATGTCATGATTTCATTTTTCTTTACCACTGAATACTATCCAATGATATGTATACATCAGATTTTCATCTCCATTTGATAGGGATATTTATGTTTTTTCTATTTTGAAAATATATTAGAGAAAAATAGCATACGAAGTAAATAAAATAATACTAAACATGTATTAACTACCTTGCATAAAAAATTAGCTCCAAGTAGACAAGAAAAAAACCTAAACATGAAACCTGAAACTCTAAAACTGTGAGAAGAAAACGTAGGCTGTACCCTACAAGGTGTAGATATAGTAATGGCCTTTCAGAATGGGAATCTATTAACCTAGGAATTAAAGCCAACAAATGACAAGTGAGACCTCATAAAATTAATGGCTGTTGAACAGCTACAATGAGGTAAAGAACAAACTCAAAGAGTAGGAAGAATCTTTGCTAACTACACATTTGACAAGAGTGTAAATCTACAATATACAAAGAACTAAAAACAACAACAAAGAGTTAGGTAAGAAATCAGTTCTTATTCAGTTAAGGGATATGCTGGGGTTCTAAGCAGAAATGGCATAATAGAAGAAATAACAACGCTAAGAAATATCTCAAATGATTCTCATCATCCTGGGCCATTCAGGCATTGAAAATTAAAACAATAGAGATCTCACCTTAATCATAAGGGCTAAGACCACCAAGGCAACTGGCAAGAGATTCTGTGAGGTTGTATGGAAAGAAAACACTTGCATAATCATTTTTCTTAGGAAGACAAATTGGTACACCCACCCTGGAAGCAGTATGGAAACTTCTAAAATAAAGTAAAATCAAATCTACTATATGACCTAGCTGTATCACCCCTTGGTAATGCCCAATGTATTTGGCATCCTACTCCACAGATATTTGATCATCTGTTTGTCACTATATTTGGGTATTTTTATGTTTTATGAAGTACTTATTGGAGGTCAATTACCATTATAAAACTTCTGTTTTCAGTGATTCATTTAGTCCCTAACACTGTCCATAAACACTTGTATTTTCTTCATTTGATAGAGAAGAAAATTAAGGCAAAATAGGTAAGCTATATCCTTAGTAGAATATTGGTAATGAACAGCAAAATTTAATCTGAAAAATTCTAGAAATTTTTAGGGCAGAGTGTCAACCTGAAGAATTAGAAATTTTTACTACTATAGGAAAAATTTAATGGCAATTTGTAGCAATCCTATAATAGTGTATATGTTTCCAAATTTTTGTTTAAATTTTTACATGAACACATATTTATATCTTGATAAAATCTACAGGACTAAAGAGGTAATTTACAACAGAAACTTAGGCTCATAATCCTTAGAACATTGAGAAAGAAGAATTGTAAGTTCAAGGCTACATGGCCACATATAAGACCATGTCTCCTAAAATTTTTTTATAATATAGCCATCTATTGGAATAATGAATTGATCAATTCATGAACATGTAATGTCATTGAATTGTCTGGTATCTTCTTGCATTTATTTCTTTAGTATTGGAATTTCTTGGAGTATTTGGAAAAGATGACTGATAAAATACTTTACGGTATAGACACAGACAAGTAATTTATGAAAGATTCCAATAGTAATAAAAATATTCTGCTAAGTGAACAAATAAGGTTACATTAATTAAAATCTCTGCAGAGCAGAGGAAATTAATACCAGAGAGAAGAAACAGTGTGCAGAATAGAAGAGGAGGGAATTGTTGCCAACTGTGCATCAGACAAGATATTACAATATATAAAGAAAATAATACATATTCTAGAATATATAAAGAATTACTATCTATTTGGAATATATAAATAAAGTAATTGTCAAGTGAACAAACCATCCAATCAATAAGTGAGCTTATTAAATGACAGTTCTCAATGATGACAACAAAAAATTTATAAATGGTCAATAAATATTTGAAGGAGCATTCAACCCTTTTTCTACTGGGAAAAAATTGAAACTGTCATGGAGTTCTATCATCCTAATAAGAATACCAACCATGAAGCAAACAAATTCTGTTAAGATGCAATGATGACAGAACCTGTACACTGCTTGTGGAATATAAATTAGGACATTACTTTGATGTTAATTTGGATTTGCCTAGAGTAATTAAAAATCCACTAATCTACACATTGTACCACTCAGAAATATATCTGAAGGACTATAAGTCACCAGCATGATACCACAGAAGTGTTTTCATTGCTGTATTGTACACAATAGATAAGAAATTGACCCAACCTAGATTTCATCAACAAATGAATAACTATGGGAAATGTGTCATTATAAGAAAAGAATATTTAAGCTTAAATAAAAATAAAATCAAAATACTTTCAGGAAATGAGTTGGTCTGTGGACCACTACACCAACTGAAATAAACCACCTTCAGAAATTAATGTTAGTTTTAAACATATATCCACATCCACCCACTTACATTCTAGCCCAAATATGTGGAGGTCGTACAAGTAGGAGAGGGAATGAGAGAGAAGAGTGAGAGTATTTTAGGTGTGGGAAGAGAGGCTAATAAAATACCTGAAACATGGAAGAAGGGAGGAATATTTGCAAGAAAGAATCCAAGAAGGAGAAAGAGAATAGCATAGGGACATGTGGGAAAGAGAAAAAAAACTCAAGTAAAAAGTTATATGTGCACATAAATTTGAAAATTCCATAATGAAAGTCATCAGCCCATATCCTAACTTAGAAAACAATGGAGAAATTACTATGTATAAATAGAATAGAAATATTCATATTTGTTTTGCTTTGATTCCCATTGTTGCTTAGTAAGATTCATGTCCAAAATAACATAGCACTCAAATTTTTCCTAAATCCCTCTCTTCTACACTTAGGATAAAACAGACCAATTCACATTGAAGTGAGAAATATTTATATATATTATAGCACTATTGGATTGTGGCTCTGCTATCTGTAAGAGTACAATCAAATTCTTAGTTTGTACGCTGAAATAGTTAATTTCAGTCAAAGGTTTAGGCTGTAATATTTATTTTTATGCTTGTGTAGGTGTATACTAACTCATGAGTGCAGGTACCCATAAAAGCCAATGGCATCCCATTCTTTGGAGCTAGATTTACAAGAAGTTATGAATCACTTGGTGTGGGTTCTGGGAACTAAAGATTGGTGCTCTGAACAGCAGCCAGTCTGGTAATCACTGAGCCAATTCTCTGACCCCCTTAAATAAGTATTAATAGTTGTCCCTTTATATCACATATATGTTCTAAAATTCGTTATTTTTCATGTGTTCGCCTATTCTACTTAGTCATTTACTTAGTCACTAGCCAGCCCATCCTCAGGAAGTTCTGAACAAGTGTTGCAATGGAGCAGGAAAAGAGAATGTAAACATTATTTTTTGAGTTTCCAAATTATCCACCTAGCTAAATAATGTAATATGCACTCAAGTTGTGAAATATGGTATATAATAATAGCTTCCCAGTGTGACCGGTATCCTACGGTGTGGGTCCTGAAATTTTATTCTAGAACAGAGAATGATTTGCCTTGAAGCTGTGGATTCCTTTGAATGAAGATGAGTCAGACAGTCTTTTGGGACAGGAGCAAAAGATATATATTACTGCATTTCCTGTGAATATTCCGTTCCACAGTAACAGCCTTTGTTCTCCAATAATTATTTTAAGATACTTTGCAAGATGACACCATATTTTGGCATCTTCACTTTTAAAATTTTGTTTAACTCGAAGCATAGAGATATCCTAACCACATCTTATGACTGGTACAGCAAGAACTCAGAACATTCTTCTGAAAGTTGGAAGCAAGCTTAAGGGATCTAAATTCACGCATCCACAGATCCATTCAACAATTAAGCTTTCATACGTATTTCTTGTTGCCAGGGTCTGTCTTATGTAATTCAAAAGTATCAATAAGTTAACAAAAAAAAATCTTGGAAAAAATGTACTTTTGAATGGGCTAATAGAAGTAATCTTGAAAGATTTAAAAGAGTCACTGCTTGGACTTTGTTGATGCTTTCAGGGAGCAGAAAATGATTCAGAAATGAGGTCTGGTTGAACAGTTAAAGATCAGTAAGGGAGTGGGCTTACAGAAGCTGGGTGACCAAGGGGCAATAGTATCTATACCTAGGTTGCAGGAGTAAGGAAACAATGGGAGACAGTTCGGCCATGTAGGGTAGTCATTATTTTGTCTGTAGCACATGAGAAATGGAAATCTATGGGCTGATTTTACTTGTGGGTGATATGAGACAACATTAATCACACTATGGCTCTGAGGATTAAGCATAAACTGTATGAATGTAGATTTGGAATCTATCATAGTAACCAGGAGAGAAATGACAGGAAGTCAGAATAAGATACACAAACTGATGATGGTGATACTATCTCTTTATTTTATAAATAGACTTTTAATATGTTTGTGTGCATGTGTGCATGTACATACAAGTATGCACATACATACATGTTGAGAACAGAGTAAAGCTTAAGTTGTTACTCATGCATTGTTTGTCTTGGATTTTGAGACAGGGTTTGTCCTTGGCCTAGTGCTCAGTCATTAGGCTAGGCTGGCGACTAGCAAGTCGGGGGATGCTCCTGACTCAGCTTTGCAAGAAAATAGGAACATGTATAACCATGCTTAGCTTTTACCATGGGTGCTGAAAATAACTCATACCCTCATACTTGCGAATGTTTTACTAGTCCCCTATGCTCTAAGAAATATGATTTCTCAAAGGATATATAATATGAGGAAAGAAAAACGGTTAGATAATTTCAACAGATTTTGTTTGTATTATTAACAAACTAGAAGAACATTATTGCTTTCTAGAGATGAGGCAAAAATGGTTAAGAAAACCAGGATTAGAGGATTGTAACAAAGTTTGTTAATATTATATTTTGAACATCAAATGTTAATAGCATGTTTAAAAACAAATATATCAATCAATAATTCACATTCTACCTTGTTTTATTATCTACACAGCTGTCTTATGTACAGTCTAAAATTATAGAAGGCACTGGCTCATTCTTTTTGACGTCATTGGCTACAGGTGTATTTATTGCTCAAAATCAGGGTGTTTTCTTAGTTCCCTATGTTATACCCTACTTTTTCCTCTGTATTTTACTACATTCATGCTTCTTCCTTTTCCAGTGGTCTAGTACTGACATTACTAAACTGGCATAATATATTGTCTCTTGAAGTAATTTTTAAACTCACATTATATGACTCTTCTGATATGTAAATATATTTTCTTTGAAATTGTGCTTCATTAATTCATGAGACAAATTTGTGTCTGTTCCGTTTTCATATCTGAATACTAATTTTTTATTATCTTCTGATGTATAGCTGCTTCTGCTTAACATAATGATGTGATCTCAAGTGCAAGGTTAGTCTTCAAAAATATCTAATGTAACATAATTTCTTTCAAAAGTATTTTTGCTTTATAGGTTCAGTGTTTACAATATAGTTTAATTATACTAAAAGGTATTTATTAGAATCCTTTTCTCATTTCCTATTGATGCACTCAAATAATTGTTACCATTTATGAAGGTTCAAACTATACATATGCCAAAGCAATAAGATCTCATCTATATGATTACTCTTTGTTGATATACATACAGACACATATGCAGACACACACACACACACAGACACACACACACAGTTCCTTCCTTCCTTAAGGGTATTTATTTCCTATGGCATTCCTTGACACAGATATTGTCAAGTTATTCTGATTCCTCTTCATCCTACCCAGTCCATATTTTTAGAGTTATTTTTGTTTGGATCAGTATATACTGAATCTCTCACCTGGTTTCAGTTTCCGTCTACAGCTTTCCTTATCTTTAAATCCATCTGATATTTTTGTACTCATTTCTCATGAAGCTTCTATTGTGTTTTAAATATCTGGGTAGGTGATATACATATGCTGTGCTTGTTTGCTTTTTCAAATAGCTTTTAAAATTCATTACCCTGAATTGGTCATCGGAGACTTCTATTGAGTCAGGGAGAATGAAACAGAGATCAAATGTGTAAATCTTTTATATTCAACATTCAAAGCACAGTTCCTGTTTAAAAAGAAGAAAAGTATGATGGATATCTAATACATCTATTTTTGTTGTTTTTAGAATTTATCAATTCTCCTTGAGAGGAGAAATGTAGCATTTCTATGTTGTATTTGAGTGTCTAAATAACTTGTGAAAGACACAGTTTCCAAGTGTGTCAGAATGTGAAGTACACTTCTGAATTGTGGCCATGTGGACAGACATGTGCATTCAAACAGCCATATGGAACTGATAGATTTCAACGAGAAAAATTTACTCCTCCTTCATATGACTCAGCTTTATATTTTCTATTTGTATTTAAAAATGCTCTTCTTGACACATTAAATTGTTTTCATTGTTTATTCAGTAATGGGTCACTGAGACCTGAAGCTTGGAAAGCACTGGTGGACAGCGTGACATAGACATATGTGAGTAGATTAATTGTAATCCAAAATTCAAGGCAGTTACTTAACATCTGAATCACCTGAATCATTAGTCTACACTTTAAGAGTTGTTGACTAGCACAAAAAGAACCTTGATCAGGGTTCATGCTCCTCAGAATTCCTAATGAGTTTTTAATTCTTAAAATGGATTAGCATATTGTGCAGTTGGATTAAGGGATGTTAGAAATCTTTTTTTCTTAAAATAAGTAGTACTTAGAAGTTGAGATGCTTCAAGTAGTATAGAGGTATAGATAGATAGATGATAGATACATAAATAGATAGATAGATAGATAGATAGATGATAGATAGATAGATATACAAATATACATATATTTCTTGAGCAAATAAACTTTCTTTTTTAATTTTTATTAATTATTGTATTTATTTACATTTCAAATGTTTTCTCCCTTCCTGGTTTCCCCTCTGCAACCCCCTATCCCATCTCCACTACCCCCTGCTTCTATGAGGGTGCTCCTCCACCTACCCACCCCAACTCCCACCTCAATGCCCAAGCATTCCCCTATACTGGGGTATCAAACCTTCACAGGACCAAGGGGCTCTCTTCCCATAGTTTCCAAATAAGTCCATCCTCAGCTACATACGCAGCTGGAGCCATGGGTCCCTCCATGTGTATTCTTTGGTTGGTGGTTTAGTCCTTGGGAGCTCTGGGGGGGTCTGGTAGGTTGATATTGTTGTTCTTCCTATGGGGTTGCAAACTCCTTCAGGTCCTTCAGTCCTTCCCCTCACTCCTCTATTGCGATCCCAGTGGTCAGTCGGATGGTTGGCTGTGAGCATCTCCACCTGTATTGCTAAGGATCTGGCAAAACCTCTCAGGGGACAGTTATATCAGGCTCCTGTCAGCAAGCACTTCTTGGCATCAGCAATATGGCAATTAAACTTTCAAACCTGGTGATCCTAGAAACTAAAATTTAGTATTGTGCATGAGGAAAACCAATTTATTCTCCAAAAATTTCTTACTTCTGTTACCCTTGGTACAAAATTGCCTTGCTGTTCTAACTAAATGCATACTAGACCTTGTCTGTCAACCAAAGCCTTAGACTAAACTTGTCTTCATATTCCTAAGAAGTAGCACAGTAGTAAGGCATAGACAAAATATTAATGACATGCAGCTTCTAGGCTGATCCTGTGTGCATAATCTTCTTATAAAGGAAGTTTCAGTAGTTCTGGGCTGTTGTTCTATGATACCTGTATGAGTTACTTTTGTTGTTGCTGTGGAGGAAACACATGACAAAAAGCATCAGAAGAGAGGGAGTTTATTTTGGTGCATAGGTTGAGAGTATAGTCCATCATGGTAGGGAAGTCAGGACAAAAGGAGTGTGAGTTATTTTTACGTTACTATAATATCTCCTTTTTATAGTCTTTGAAAATTTCAAACAAATACACAATATTTTTTATAATATCCACTATTCCTTTTCACACTCCAAATTCCCTACCAGAACCTCCCATTATTTCTCTCTTCCAAAGTCATGCCTTCCATTGTAAAATTAATCAATAATTTAACATATCAAATCCAGCTAGCACAGCCCATATGAATATGTATATAATAAAGTCACATCCCAAAATAGAAAACTTACCAGTGATCATACCCCAAAGAAAAGTAACTTTTCCATACCAGCAGCCACAAACTGCCCAAAACTCTTCTGTTAAAGGTGCAGTCTTGGGAGCCCCTCCCATATCCTAACTGAAATTTATAATGGGCTTGGTCTTCTGCAGGTAACTCTAGCTGCTATGAGGTCATGTGATGTGTGTATCATTTATGATCTGTTCAAAGGTCAGTATTTAATATCTCTGCTCACCCTCTACCAGTGTTTAGGTTTTCCTGTTCCCTCATCCTTCTTTGGTTGGCCCTTAACACGATGTTTGCATGAAGCATTGATCATTGTCTTCAGACCCTTCATTGCTTATTCTTCTCAGCACTTTAAACAGAAACATGTTCCTGCATTAGCCACTACATGCCATAAGTTTCTTTGACCAAGATAAAATGCAAATATTTAGAAATCAGTCTGAGAACCATAATCATTTAGAAATACATCAATGGGTTTTGTTTGGATGTGTGACTGTTCTTGCCATTGGTTTGGGGTTGACAGAACCAGACGTAAAGTCCCTCTGTAGAAAAGGCCTCAAACTCAACCTAGAAAGCTGTTGATTACCCCTGTAGAAAGTCTTACTGCTTACTGGATCACTGGCCTCTATTTTTGTAACAGGTTGATATTGTAACATACAAGGTGCAGCATTGGGTTTCCCTGTTGATTTCTCCTCTCCCACAGCATTATCATCCTAGGTGCATGCTTTTGAGATTCTTAGTTTGTAACTTGATGTTCTCATGATGGTTAATCTCTATTATTAGTTTGATTGGATTGATTTGGGATACACACACACACACACACACACACACACACACACACACACACATATATATCCCAAATGTAGACAGCATCATGAACCAGGTCTTGGAGACTTGGATGAAAAAGAAGTGAGTACATCCTTCCTGTCTTCTCCCGGCAATATATGAACTGTTCTGTTTGCCACACTCTTCTTCCCCTCAAAAAAGTTGCTACTTCACCATTTGTTTCTCTTAGATATTTAAGCATAGAAAGAAGCCAATCTTGCAGGAATAAAGCCTTTTTATCTCTGTGCTCCATTCTGGGTCTCACATAACACTTATAACTCTTTCAGTGTACTAGTCTATGATAGTTTCTTGGATCATATTAGTGAATCTGTGGTTTTGAGAATGGCTATCCATACATTCTATATATCTGGAGTTAAGTATCTACAACTGATATTCATTTACTGCTTTTCTCCTGGTTGTACCAGCACTGTGTGCAGTTGGCAGGAAGATCATAGAGATATAGAATCATTTGCATTTCAAGGTATATTCTAGCAGCATTAGTTGTTGGCATTAAATTTATTTTTTTTTACTTGTTCTATTTACATCCTGCTCATTGCCCCTTCCCAGGTCAACCTGTCCCATAATCCTTCCTCCATTCTTCCTTCCCTTCTCCTCTGAGCGAGTAGGGTCCCCCTGGGTATCCCCTCCACCTTGGCATATCAAGACTCTACAAAGCTAAGCTCATCCTCTCCCACTGAGGCCAGACAAGGTAGCCTAACTAGAAGAAAATATCACATGTACAGGCAACACCTTTTTGTAGTAGCCCTGGCTCCAGTTGTTTGGGACCCACATGAAGACCAAGCTACACATCTGCTACACATGTAAGGAAAGACTTAAGTCCAGTTGGCATTAACTTTAATCAGTAACTAAGTCATGCTGTGTCATCTCATGTAAAGCTCCCCCTTTCCCTTTCTACCTTATAAGATACACAGTCCAGAGTGAAGCAGTACAGTTAGTTCTGTTCCCTCTCTTTCAGAGAAGAAAGTTTTATACAGTTAGAATTCTTCCTTCCTATGAGAATTTACTTATTCTGCGTAAATAGATATCAATATATAGACCTTTAGCTTGTTCAAGATTAATCAATTTCTTCTACTTTGTTGATGAACACATTTCAGTTTCTTTTTTTTGTATTGAATATTTTTTTTAATTTACATTTCAAATGTTAACTCCTTTCCCAATTTTCCCCTGGAAACCCCTATCCCATCCCCCTCCCCCTGCTTCTGTGAGGATTTTCCTCCACCTACCCACCCACCCACCCACCAACCCACTCCTGCCTCCCTGCCCTTGAATTCCCCACATTTCAGTTTCTAATATTTAGTCCCCATTAAAGCTTTTAGAAATTCTTTAAGAAGTAGTTGATCCAAAGCTGAGGTAGATAGCCGGCCAGCGGTGGGGCGGTATCTTCTAGTAGCAAAACTAAGAATTTCTGAATGTACACTCATGCACACACACATACACAAACACACACACACACACAGAGAGACAGAGAGAGAGAGAGAGAGAGAGAGAGAGAGAGAGAGAGAGAGAGAGAGAGAGAGAGAGCTTGAGAAATGCAGGAGTCAAGAAGAGTTCTTACTGTCCAGAGCTGAAATTTGTTGATTAACAAATTAGTAATTGTTTAATCCTAAACAAGCTAAATCTCTCTCTCTCTCTCTCTCTCTCTCTCTCTCTCTTTCCATCTCCCCTCCCCCTCCCTCTCCCTCTCCCTCTCTCTTTCTCTCTCTCTCTCTCTTAGTATATCTACTAATATTTAAACATGCAACCATCTGTATCTATGTTAAAATGGACCATAAGTGCAGACATCAATCTAACTGTAATTCATTAACTCTGGCCCTTTGTAGATTATTGCCCTTCCATATCCCTAACTATGCTAAGGGTGATAAAGCTGAAATTCATATTGCCATACATTTGCATAATTTTTGACTCTTGTTCACATTTATATCAGTATGAGAATCATTAATAGTACTCCTGTGGGAAAATAAGTTATTAACTACAGTACTATCCTATGTACAATTCACATTGCCATTAGTTTTACAGATTCCTCTTATTTTTCCTTAGGTCAGCACATTCTACTCCACATTCTTTAGTGATTTCATACATTTTTAATGCAGTCATCTTGTTTTATTACAGTCAGAATTCCACCACAAACTTTTAAAGAGGTTTAAGTTTTTACAGACATTAAGGTTACTCCCTTGTGCTGTGGATAGTGTGGATTTGGGGAAATGGATATCTTAAGTCCATCATTAAGGAATACAAATGTTATACATACTCTTAAAGTTCTCCAGTGCTGCATCTCTTTAAACCAGCTCTGCTCTTGAATGATACGTTTTTACCCTTAGATATGATGTTAGCAATAGAGTTAATTTTCAGACATTCTGTAGTAAGTTGAGACTGTTAAATGAATGAATGTTGAAGTTTGTCAGATAATTTCACCATCAGTTGATCCAATGATATGTTCATTTTCTTGTTTTCATTTATATGAATAACTTTCTATTGAGTCCTAAAATTAACTGATAAGTGAGCAGAGAAAATGTACCAAACTATTCAACAAAAGTCTATTTATACTTAAACATAGAAAATTTACTGTATTCTATATTTTATCTGGCATTTCTAGTTTGGTGTTACATCAAAAGGAGTGAATTTGAGGATAAGTATTTTGTTGTTTGTTGTTGTTATTGTTTTACTTTTTGTTTGTTTTAATTTTCATCAGTTGTGAACTGCTCTGTATGTGAGAAAGCTCCAATGAAAATCTTACAAAGGATCAGTCTGAAGAAAATAGAAATACTACAACTCCCTGGGACTTTTATATTAGGTAAATTTCTTAATGATATCATACAAAAGGATATTTTTATTCTGAAGAGGTAGTGTTCATATTCCTCCCAGTATTCTACATCTGCATCTGTATCACAGTTTTCTCAGCTGCAAACCTCAATGGGATAAATCAAAACTCTCAGAAATGTACATCCTATTTTTTCCAATTTTGATGGAGTGGGAGTTTCTGTCCTGATTGAGACATTTACATTAGAAACAGCACATGAACATAAACTCCACAATCAGGGCAAAACAACAACAAAAACCAAACTGCTCCATCAAGTTTAAATATAGTTAGTTTTGATAAATGTTATTTATATTTGCAAGATTTTTTATAATAAAGTTTATTAAAAAGCATTTAAAATATTTTAAAGTTTAAAAATTAAGATGTACATTGTGAGTATTATGCCCCCAAGCAAAGAGCAAGGTCAAAAAAGCAAGGTCGAAAAATAACATAGATGATGATCTGAAATTTATTATTAAAATGTGCTTATGTATTATGGCCCACGCAAGAGCAGTCATTGTGTTTTTCACACAGTTGGCTACCAACAGTTTTTCACTTAAACAGGGCACCTCTCTTGAAAGCTTGTCTTCAGATTTACATCCTGGTAGCTAATTTGTAAACCTGATCCTAAGAGCCTTTTTATTTGAATAGCTACAAAAAGATAATTTCAAACATTTCTTTTTTCCTTAGTATCTGCCTGGTTCCAAGGTAATTGTTTACCTGTACACATAATTTTACTTTTCACAACTTTAAGCCATTGAAACTTTAGCTCCATTTTATAAAGAATTTAGACTTAGAATATTTGAGTTAATTAGCCAGTGTCCAGTGGCTACTACAAGATGGATGTGTGACTAAAACCATTCAGTCTTAAGGTTTTGTAATTATGCTCATGTCTGCTAAATGTCCACTATTTCTTCATATGTAGGAAGAAGTGGAGAATCTGAAAATTAAGTGGCTGACCTGAATTCACATAGCGACTTAGTAACAGTAATAGGACTAATAATATACTGTCTCTCGGCTATATTTTTATCCAACAAATGTGCAATTACTCTTCTGTCAGCTTTCCTGTTTTATTGCTCTCAGCTGATACTCATTAGGTATCAAATTTAGAGAAGTTATTTCTAAAGTCACAGAGCCAATCAAGCTGTGGAATAATGACTTTATCATAAAGTCATGATTCCTCTTACAGTCCTCTGTCCTGAAGACAATGAGCATTAGTACATCACCATGTTACCGAACAATTTGTAAATGATCAAACACACAAGCATGAATCCAAATCATGATCCTAAGTAAATTTTCTATTCTCTAATCTGTGCCAAACTTTGGGTTTTATGACTTCCTCAAAAGTTTTCATTTCATGAGTAATCATAATTCTGTATCAGTGAAAAACTGATAAAAATGGGCATCTCTTGAACTTATTCCATGGATTATTAATTACTCTGCTCAAAAAGGGATTAACAATGTACACACTTAAAACAATGTGACACAATATAACCAGCTGTTATTTGCTGATAAAAACCATTGAAAGGACAATAGGGCTTTGTAACCTGAAAGTAAAGTAGCTCATTTAAATAAACACAACCTGATATTTACAAACTCTTGACCACAAAATGGGTGCTGCTATTCATTGCTATACAAAACTTCACAGACACATTCATCTTGTGTTGCATTTTACCATCTGTAGTGTGCCAAGAGTTACCTGACACCCATATTATATGAAGCTCTGAGTCCAATAGGCTGATAATTCTATGCATTTAATAGGCAATTCCTGATGCTTTTGATATGAATTGACAGGTTCAACAGACATGCTCTAAGGGAGTCACACATCAATCAATATGCCATTGTACTATAGAGTCAAACTCCAAAATATCAGCAGTGTAGCTTATAAAAGGCCTGGGATATCACATATGCTGTGGTCTAGAAAAATGGTAAAATTCACAGCCACTCAAATACATATGGTGTTCACAAGATATATTATAATTCATAGATCAGTCATTCTTTATTATAAGATGAAAAGATTAAATTTAATGTTTTGCATTTTAATATTTTTGTAGCAAGAATATTTGGAGAAAATAGACACCCTAAGATAAGCATTTTCCTTTAATCCTCTAGTCACTCATCAGATTATAGAAATATTAAAATACATTTGTATTTAGCATTCCAAAACAGATTAGATAAGTTCTAATAAAGCCTTGATGTTTTTCATACATAATCCATTTTAAATTAACTTTTCATAGGGTATGTAATAAAAAAATCTAAGTTAATGTTTTTACTTTATTTATTTATTTATTTACATGCAATTTTATTGTACTCCCTTCTTGTTACTCCCTCTCAGATTCTCTTCCCATCCTCCCTATTCTTCTCCTCTAAGAGGGTGAGGCTCCTGTGTATGCCCCCTCTTCCACTCGGGCTCATTAAGTCTTTGCCAGATCAGATGTATTATCTCCCACTGAGGTCAGACAAGGCAGTCAGGAAGACTAAGCTGCCTGCATACACAGGTACTGGGGACTTGTATATGTCCTCTGGTTGGTGGATCAGTCTCTGACAGCTCCCAGGGGTTCAGATTTGCTGACTCAGGTGGTCTTCCTGTGGAAGTTCAATCTACTTCTGGTCCTTCAATCCTTCTCCGAACTTTTCTATAATTGTCCCCAACCTCCATCTAATGTTTGGCTGTGGGTATCTGTATCTGTTTCAGTCTGCTGCTGGGTGAAGTCTCTCAGAGGACAGTTATGCTAGGCTCATGGCTGCAAGCATAACAGAGCATCATTAATAATGTCAGGTATTGGTGCTTGTCCTTAAGATAGATTTCCAGTTGGACTGGTTGTTGGTTGGCCTTTTCTTTGGTCTCTGCTCCATCCCTGCATTTCTTTTAGATAGAATAAGTTTTGGGTCACAAGTTTTGTGAGTGAATTGGTGTTCTTGTCCATCCACAAAGGGTTCTGCCTGGCTACAGGAGATGGACTCTTCAGATTCCATGTCCCCACTGTTAGGCATCTCAGCTAAGGTCACTTGTATTGACTCCTGGATAGTATTGACTATCCCAATCTCTAGGACTTCCGAGAGATTCTACCCTCCCCCATCCCAGGCAGCTACAGATTTCCGTTCATTCTCTTGAACCTCTGGACCTCTCTTCTGCCTATCCCTACACCTAATCCTACCTCCTCATTCCCTTCTCACTGCCCTCGCCCATCCAGTTTCCTCCCTCCTTCTGCCTCCTATGACTATTTTGTTTCCCTTTCTAAGTGTGATTCTGGGATCCCTGCTTAGGCCCTCCTTCTTGTTTAACTTCTTCAGGTCAGTGAGTTGTATCATAGGTATTCTGTGCATTTGGCCTAGTATCCACTTATGAGTGAGGACATATCATGCATATGATTTTGGGTCTGAGATGCCTCATTCTGGTTGATACTTTCTAGGTCCACCCATTTGCCTGCAAAATTCATGATATCTTTGTTTTATAGCTGAATAGTATTCCACATGCTATATAAACCACATTTTCTGTATCGATTTTTTTTTTTTTTTTTTTTTTTTTTGGTTGAGGGACATCTGGGTTTGTAGCAGTAGTTGATTTATCTGCTGTAATCACCCAGTGGTGGTAGGGCAAGTTCCTTGCTACCTGACTGCAATACTCTGGATACTCAAAAGAAACACACACACACACACACACACACACACACACACACGCACACACACACACACACACACACACACACATACACACACACACACACACACACACACACACACACACACACACACGAGAGACAGATAGAGAGAGAGCCTTATATTTATTATTTCTAGAACAGCTCAATGAATAGACCACTCCCAAACTTCCCCTTTGCTAATACCTCCCCTCTGATGCCCCTGAACTATTACTCTCTGAAATCTATACTTCATCTTTGCTATCCTAGACTCAATCTTGGGGGCTCCTTGGGGCTGCTCTTCACTGGCTCTTACAAGATTGTAAGCTCTTTCTTCTGTAGGTCTCAAGACTGATCCTTCTTCGTCTGCAGCATGGCAGTACTGCTTCTTTCTCGGTCCCCTTGCCCCCGAATCCTAGAGGCCCAATTCTGTCTCCCTGCCCAGTCATTATCCACTGGCAACTTTTAAAAAAATTTTTTATTGGATATTTTATTTACATTTCAGATGTTATCCCCTTACCCCATTCCACCCCACCCCACCCCGCCCAGGCTACTGGCAACTTTATTTGCCAATCAGAACCAGCTGGGAGCAGAAACCCTCAACGTCTCACATGAGTGATTCTCTCATGCAATTTTGGAATCCCATAATTCAGCCGTTAAATCAAATTCACAACTTGGGATATTTCCAGTTTCTGGCTATTATAAATAAAGCCACTATGAACATAGTGGAGCACATGGCCTTGGATGTGATGGGACATCTTTTGGAGATATGGACAGGAGTAATATAGCCAGGTCTTCAGGTAGTATTATTTCTAGTTTTCTGAGAAAATTCCAAATTGATTTCCAGAGTGATTGTACAAGTTTACATTCTTACAAGCAATGGAGGAGTGTTCCCCTTGCTCCACATCCTTTTCAGCATATGCTGTCCTTTGAATTTTTGATCTTAGCCATTCTGATTGGTATAAGGAAGACGCTGAGGAGGAGAATGACTCTATAGGAAGACCAGGAGTCTCAACTAACCTGGATCTCCACAACTCCTGGGATCTCTCAGACACTGAGCCACCAAACAGGCAGCATACACCAGCTGATATGAGGCCACCAACATATATATAGCAGAGGACTGCCAGGTCTGGACTCAGTCAGAGAAGATGCATCTAACCCTCGAGAGACGTGGGGCCCCAGGGAGTGGGGAGGTCTGGCCGGGTGGGGAAGGACATTCTCTTGGAAATTGGGGGAGGAGGTATGGGATATGGAACATTCGGAGGTTGGATTGGGAGATAAAATCTAAACTAAAGATTAAAAAAAAAAGTGGAATCTCAGGGTCGTTTTGATTTGCATTTTGCTGATGGTTAAGGATGGTGAGCATTTCTCTAAGTGTTTCTCAGCCATCTAAGATTCCTCTGTTAAGAATTCTCTGTGTTTATAATCCCTGTGTGAATAAGTAAGTTATGATGTGATTTAAATAATTAAATAAATTTTTAAAAAGACAAAAAAAAAAGGAATTCTCTGTTTAGTTTTGTATCTCATTTTTTTATTTGGGTTATTTGGTTTGCTATAGTTTTACTTCTTGTGTTCTTTATATATTTTGGATATTAGCCTTCTGTCAGATGTAAGGTTAGGGAAGATCTTTTGCCAATCTGTAGGCTGCCATATTGTCTTATTGATAGTGTTCTTTGTTTTACAGAAGCTTTCCAGTTTCATGAGGTCTACTTATTAATTGTTAATCGTAGTGTCTGAGCTGTTGGTGTTCTGTTCAGAAAGTTTTCTCCTGTACCAATGTTTTCACAGCTATACCCATTATCTCTTCTATTGCATTTAGTGTATTGGATTTTATAGTTAGGTCCTTGAACTACTTGAACTTGAGTTTTGTGCAGGGTGACAAATACAGATCTATTTACATTCTTCTACATGCAGACATTCAGTTAGACCATCACAATTTATTGAAGATGCTACC
The DNA here is from genome assembly GCA_021653895.1 of Mastomys natalensis. NCBI lineage: Eukaryota > Metazoa > Chordata > Mammalia > Rodentia > Muridae > Mastomys > Mastomys natalensis. Next base: position 115,908 of record JAJTUV010001794.1, read on the forward strand.
TTTTTATCCCCATTGTATGATTTTTGGCTTCATTGTCAGAAAGCAAGCATCCATAGGTCTGTAGATTAATTTCTGGGTCTTCAGTTTGATTCCATTGATCAACTTGTCTGTTTCTGTACATGCAGGTTTTATCACTATGATCTATACTACAGCTTGAGGTCAGGAATAATGATTCCTCCAGAGCTTCTTTTAGTGTTCATTTTTTTTTTTTTTTTTTTTTTTTGGTTATCCTGGATTTATTTCTTTCTCCATATAAATTTGAGAATCGCTCTTTCAAGGCCTTTTAAAAAATCATGTTTGAATTTTGATGGAATTGCATTAAAACTGTAGATTGCTTTTGACAAGATGATCATTTTCACTATGTTAATCTTACCTATCCATGAGCATGGGAGATCTTTCCATCTTCTGATACATTCTTTGATTTCTTTCTTCAGGGACTTGAAGTTCTTGTTGTACAGACTTTTTACTTGCTTTATTTGTTAAAAGAAGATATTTAATATTATTTGTGGCTACTGTGAAGGGTGTTGCTTCCCTAATTTTTTTCTTTGCCCATTTGTCACTTTTACAAAGGAAAGCCTAAGATAATGTTTTAAAAATAAAATATAAAATTCAAAATGAACATTTTAGTTTTTGATTTTTATAAAAGTGTTAGAGATCCAACTGAAAGTTGGAAATTTCAACATGTGTTCTGGATGGATGTAATGAATAATGATAGGCAATTCCAGAGTCTTACACTACCTTATATAAGCACCAACTCAAATGAACTTAATCGCAACATGTGAAACTATTAAAACGGTTTTAGGAAAAATATCCATGAGACAATCTTTGATACCACAGCCTAGACAAAAAGCTCTCTTATTCTATCATTCTCTCTCTCTCTCTCTTTCTCTCTCTCTTTCTCTCTCTCTCTCTCTCTGTAGCGTAACAAAAAACTAGAAAGGGCGAATTAGCTGAATCTTATCAAAATGATATAGTTTTTCTCTATAAGAAAACTTGCTATAAATAAAATTGGAATAAAATGCAAATCATATAGCTGACAAAGTTATTATAGAAGAAAATATGTACATGAAAATTCCCATAATCAGAATTTAAACAAATCTAATTAGTGAAGAGAATATCTGGCAAGATTTCAGTGAAGAGGTTGTGCAAAAAGCAAATAAAGATATAAAAGCAGTTCAATATAATATCTCATTAGAAAACATGAAATTTAGAGCCATGATGTCATAATATTGTACACTTATCAGAAAGGTACTACTGTTACTACTACTATTAATACTAAAACAAATACTATTGCTACTACTAATAATCACAGTGACTGCTGAGTCTAAATCACATGTTGCTTGAGAGAATGTGAAATGGAGCACCCATTTCAAAAATGTATTCAAAAGTTTCTCAGAAAACTAAACAGAGAGATATCAGAAAGCCCAACAATGATACTATAGTGTATTTGCCTTAGATAGGAGAAAACTTGAACTATACAAGTTTGTTTATGATGGCTTTGTTCATAATATGCAAAAACTAGAAATGACCTAGCTGACTTTAAATGAGTGAATCGATAAACCAACTGTGGTAAATCCATACCAAGGAATGCCATTTAGCCACCAAAAGCAACACACTGTTGTGCTGATATCACATTAGCCTTAGCAGATTTCAAGACATTTGTAGTGAGTTGGGGTAAAGATGATTACAGTGCATATACAAGCAATGTTGGTTTCTATTTGGAAAAAAGAAAACAAACAAGCAAACACCTGTATTTCTACAGGCAAAGAAAGACGCACAACCCAAGTTTTATGCAAATCGTCCCATGCAAATTAATATATCAGTATGATTCCAGTTATATTAAATTAATTAAATGGAAACATTATACACAAACAAGGATTTTGGTGACTAGAGCTTAAGGTTGGCAGAAAGAGAAGCTAACCAGCTATAGTTCTAACAAGTACCTATGTATTTCTGTCATGATAAAACACCTTTTTTTGGTAGTATTCATTTGTACTGGGCACTGGCCATACAAGTGTATTCGTATCACAAAATTTGCATAAAATGACATGAACAGACAAAAGTCCAAATGAGTACCTGAAAATCTAATAGAATTTGGATCTGATGCACAGATTTCATCCTACTGGTGTCCTTGTGATACTGTAACTGAGGATGGAAAGCAGTATGAAGCACGTGCTATTTCTTCAACTCCCATTGAATCTACATTTACCTTAAAACAAGAAATTTATTTCAAAAAAAAAAAAAACTTCAGTGTTGAATTTTTTAATCTTAAATGCCTAGAATAGAATATCAAAATATTCACACGTGTAATTTAAGAGATGATAAGAAATGACATTGTTTTTTCGGAAGATAAAATAAATTTTAGTGAAATTGTGTGATGTAACCCCCAAAACTCATATATTTCAATTGTCCTAATGCAAGCAGTATAATTGTCTTTGAATATACAAAGTGACCATTCCTGTGCTGCAAAATTTTCCTTTAGACCAGGTTTTTTTGCTATGGTCTGTACAGTTTGTAACCATAAGTTATGCTTTGTATTGGTTCTGTGTTCAACAAACAAGCCACAAATTTAACAGTTTTGGAAAAAAGCATGTCTTATCTATACATTCTGAAAGGTAAGAATTGGAGCTCAGCTTTGTGGAATTCTCTGCTTTGAGTCTCCTACAGGACTACAAGGAAGGTGTCAGTTAGTATTGTCTCTAAGCTCAATTTGTAGAAAATGTACTTCTCCTGTCATTTCTATAGTTTCTTGAAAAAATCCAGTTCCATGAAAGCTCTTTGACTGACAGTGTAGGTTTCTCTTCCTTGGTTACTAACAAGGAGCCATCCTTTCTTCCTTGCCATACAATCATTTGTAACACACCAAAATGACTGAGAAGAGGGAAAACAAGCAAAAAGTACTTTGTAATGTGGGTAGTAATCTGTTTCCTTCAATGTTGCTGTACTTTTGCTGTTGATAAAAGCAAGTTATTCAAAGGGAGTCTATTACACAGAATTCAAAAGATGGGCATCTTTTGGTGTCAAAGTAAATCCAGTTTATCACCATGGTCTGCTTCTTACTCACTATGTATTTGATCAGATGTTGTTATAATGCTGAACTCTTTTCATCTGGTAGGGTACAATCCACCTGTAACTAACTGGAAAGAATCTTGAAAGCCATCAGAGGTGAGAACCTGGCAAGGAGTTTGCTTTCACTGGTGAGCAACTAGAAAACTCGTAGTGTGTTTAGCTACAGTCCTAGATAGTTAAATTGTATCAGGCTGGTTTTGAGTAAAGATCAGAAAAGTCAATAAAGTGTGATTGTTTCAAAATAAAAAAAAAAGTTTGTTTTCCTGGACATTATGAGTGTTTGTTTTCTTTCCAGTTTGCATACATATGTGTGTGCTTGTGTGTTTACATGTATGTGTGTGCATGAAAATGAGTGGACATTCATGGAGGATTAAGGTTGAAGTTTAAAATAATCTTTCATTGTTCCCCAGTCATCTTCAGTCATTATTCCACTGTTTTCAGTGAGGCAGGATCAATCAATCAAACCTCAAGCTCACCTATTTGGCTCATTTATCTTTCTAGCTTCCTCTTGGGAAGCCCTTAATAACCTGCTGAAGCTGACATTTCCCTCGTAACACAGCATCTACCTTGTGTGTACCTGCATTGGGGAACCTGAACTCCAGGCCTCATGTTTGAGCTGAGAGCAAGTCAACCACCTAACTTTCTTTCCCATGTTCCATTTTGTCTTCGACTGGATCAGACTTGGTTGGGAGGCAGACAATTACCCCACAGGCAAATATGTCAAATTTCTGTTTTGGCTCCTTTCTTCCAGAGCCTCTTCACAAATGTAGTGTTGCTCCTTTGCAGTCTGCTGTCCCCTTCTGGCCATAATTGTAATTACAGCCAAGCTTACGGTCACAGAGGAAATCTCGAGAGGCAGAAGGTTGAAATGACATAAAACACCATCCTACAATTTTATAAAGAAAGTATTTACAGATAAAGTTCACAAATAAAAACCAAACCAAGTCAAAACAAAACAAAACAAAGACAAAAAACCATACCAAACCAACCAAGCAAACAACAAAAACCCAGGTTAAGTGGAAAAGAGAGAATGAGGGAAAGAGAAAGAGAGAGTGGGACAAAAATACAATTTGTACTTTGAGTCAATTATGGTATAGACAGGCCATTATGTATTCCTCAGGCCTGTTGAGAAGAAAATTCATCCAGAAATGATGGGGATACCTTAAAAGGATGATGGTGAACCTTACAGGGATTGGATACATGAAATTAACCTTTCCTAGTTTAAGAGGGAATATGATTTTTAAAAAAGTGTCCTGAAACATATGAAAACTAATCTTTTCTCTTACGATATGAGCACAACCAATACAACCCAGTTATAATAGCTGTAAGTGCAAACAAATCAAAAGATGAACTTTAATTTGATTCAGATGAGACATCTATAATGCAAGACCTTTTTTTTTTTTTTTTTTTTTTAAATCACCATTAAACAGTCAAGAACACTGAAGTTTAGAGAAGTTCAGACTTACTCTTAAGTGTATGTAGTTAAAGCATGTTAGATCTCCAGGACCTCAGAACCCATACTCAACACTTTTTCCTTTGTACCTCGACTACTTGTAGTAGTTACCTTTTCATCTTAAAGTGTATTCTAAACTTCTTGTTATTTTACTAGCTGGCCTACTAGATTTCTTTGGCTTTTCTGGCCTTCACTGACTCTTTGTAAGTACTTAGTCTTTAAACTACAGATGATTCTGAGATGAACTGTACTTACAAGTGCTATATACTTATAATGTTTGAAGCCATTCTGGACAGGAATCACATACAGAGATATTAATGAACCATCAAACACCTATAGCCTTGATAGCCTCGAAGGGCTAGGAAACCTGAGAATTGATTGGTTACCTAGTCATTTATTCCTAGTCAAATTTCCCCTAAAATGCCATAATGCCAAAAATCACAGAGATTTTTGAAAAGATGATTTCTAAGCCCACCAATAAGTCATCAAATTAGAGCACAGGTAGTAAGCATTGCTTGAAGGTGTGGAATGATATCACACTCATAGAAGCAGCAAAGGGCAGTTTGGAAGGGAGGGCCTGAGCTGCTTCCTCATTGTTTTTCCATTCTGTCTACAGTTCATTGTGTTCTTGAAAGTGTTACTTTTGCAGTACCTAATGAATGATACATCAAGGCTTGCCATGAAACTGTAGGGAGAAACTCTTTGGTATGACTCATGAGCCATGCTGAATTACAGATCTTTTCTCATTAGTCTGATTAAAAACCTAAGCTCATTATGGCTCAGGAAGTGATTTGGTTTCAATGCCTTTTGGTTATGTTCCTTTTCTTATTTTCCAGGAGCACATATTTTGGCTAAGAAATCATTTTCTATTTTAAATGGTTCTAAATTTCAACTCTTAAATGTGTGTTCATTATCATATTATTCAAACCTGAAAATGTTCTTTTTTGTACTTTTAAGAACTACTTTAAAAAAAGTTATTTGGACTTTTTTTTCTTATGTGATATTTTGTTTCACAGATGAAAATCTTCCAGGCAGTTTTTTGGCATGTTTTGTTTTCAGGTTTTTTTTTTTCTTTTTCTTTTTTTTTTGAAAAAGGCAGACTTCTTAATTGTCAAAAGAGGATATTGACTTTGAAATTAGACTTAAGACAGAGCTATAATCTCATCTAGGTTTGGTCATTTAAACTATAAAATTCTAAATCTTTGAATGAAATGATTAGCAGTGATGGCATAGGTCTACCAATGAAGATTGAATAAACTAATATACCTAAAGCATGTGGAAAACTAGAGGGCCAAATGTTTGTATCTCTTACTTCATTTACAAATATGGAAACATGTAGATTTTTCATTTAAGACCAAACTAAGCATTCTGTAATCACAGAGGATAGTGAAGATATTAAAAAAATGTTCTGTCTCTGCTATGAGGACAAATTGGCATGACTATTGGAATAAATTCATAATTCTAAATATGCACTAAGAAGTAACTGGAACTCCTGGGATTTTTTTCTAAATTTCTGTGACACAAACTCAGCAATTAAAGATTGGTATACACATGAAGCAGTTCACAAAATGTTTAGCTTCCCAGTCTCAGTATTTTCTGCATTACATCTCAGTGAAAGGGTTCTTAGAGTAAGCCAACTATTCTTTAGCCAAAGGTGGAATAATTCTGGTGATAGCATGAAGGTATCTCCTACATCTGTATAATTGAGTATATCTAATTAATAAGCTGGAGACCATGAGTCTTCATTTGGCATATAAATATGTTTCTGGCCAACTGTGAACATGTGATATGGAATAAACAGTTGGATAGTCTTTCAAGGAGACGTTTGTGACTATTTGTACATTGCCTTTTTGGTATCAAAAATGGAAGGACATGCTAGTTACCTGGTGTAAAGAATGAGGTTGTGTGACTTACAGTATGTGGGATAATATCTCCTAAAACACTAGCTACACAGTCAGTCCTATAGCACTACTGTAAGGGATCCAGGCTAATAAAATGCTTACTTTCCATAAATGTTCAAAAGATTTCAAAAAAAATATTTGTCTTGATAGCATATATAGAAATAGTCAAAGGCATGAGATCTGAAGTTGTCATGGCTATTGGATTGGTGAAGGCACAGCTGTGCAGTATTCTCATTTAAGATTGATGAAGAGAATACACATGTCTGAGGTACAAATTTTTAGATTTTTTTCCAGTTGCTTTTATTGTTTAACTTTGCTTTGATATTCATTCTATCATCTCAGATTCCAGTTGACTACAATGAGATAACATAGGACTCTAGAGAGCTTTCTGGGCTTTGTAGGCTTTTGCTACTTGTTGCTTCTAATGTTTTAATATTTTGACTTCAAATCAAGGTATCTTATCAACATTAAAATACTGGACTTTATTTATTTGCTCTTGTTACAATATATAACACTAGATAATCCATAAGAAAGTTTATTAGATCTTTATTTGCACTTATACTACCAGGATAGAAAGTTTAAAAACTGCTAAGAACCATGAGCTTTAACTCAGAAAAGAAATGAAAGGGGAAGTAGCCTGGGTGTGATGTAAAATAGAAGGAATGGGCTTGCTGAAGTGCTGCTTGCTTAATTAATTGTCTTAAATAATTAATTAGTCATTATATTGATTAATCCAATAAATAATGGAGTAATACATGAGATTAATCATATCCCACACAATGAGAACTTAGTTCTGTAAAATAGAGTGAATGAATTCATAAGGGGAGGACCCACACTACTCTACAAATTTCAAAAGTTTCCACACTCCAACACTGACAAAACTGAGACCACCAAGACACAAATTCCTGTGCACACTCAAAATAGTGTATTTACTTTCCTTAATAAACTATCAATTGGTTTTCTTTTAGGATGTGTCTTTTAACATATATATTATTACTTCATTTTGTAATTCATTGACATGATACAGGAGTCTCCCAAACTCAAGGGGGAAAACGGATACTTATAGCATGGGAAAGATTTCTGTATCCCTCTGTTATGGCTTGTTTAAATTTCAGAGCATTCATGAGAGGTAACAGGAGAGGAGGTTACAGGATCTATAGAAGAAAACATCTTCTTAGAAACCATCCACATATGTTTCTATATTTTCATAGCATAACTGTTTGATTAGTGTTCCCTATCTTTCTGTTTTTATAACTCTTATTATTTTCACAGATCTATTGCACTCTAATGTTGTATATTCTTTAAAATCAATGTTTTATCAACAGCTACTTCAGAACTCAGAGCCTTATACCTTTACAATTCTACTCATCTAACAGAAATCTATTGTTAGCTTTTCAAAAAATATTATACTTTCTTCATGAAAGTTATTTTTAAAACAAAACAAAGCAGAAAAGTTTAGTGAGATTTCCAGATCTGTTTGCCAAGTTACTCTAAGACATAGACGCATTTATCTTTGTATGAGGACTCCTCTCTGCTGTTAGTGAAAGTTTAAAGCTACACAACTTTTACAAAAGGACATTGAAAACAATTCATTATCATTTAAAAAGGCATGATTTTTATTACCAAAAAGCATTGATCAAAATGTATGTAAATACTGAAAAAGTGCACAAATCCAAGCTTGAAGAGTTAAAACAGTAAAGCAAATAGCTCATCAGTTCAATGTAACATTCTACACTCGTGTCAAACACATGCAATTGATTGATATATAGTTATTAAAATGATGGTGAATGAAATAAAATAGAAAAAGGAAATGTACATAGAGTATGTTCTCAGTCACCCAAAAGCTATGCCTTTGTACGCTATGAGAAAATAAGTATGAAAAAGATATGATTCTACATGGAAATAGTTCGTATTTTATAAGAGAGTGAATTTTGAAAAATATTTTAATCTTTATACTATTTTTAGAAAGGCAAAAATTTAATAATGACTTTAATGTCAATTAAGTATAACATGTAATTTAACAAACATTTGACTTCAGAAGAACATAATTAAAAATCACAGTGAGACAAGATGACATAGTTGGCAAGAATTTCCTCAATATTATATAGGATTACAAGTTGTACGTTAAGAATTAAGATGGTAGCCAGTGACACACTACTTTTGAAATAAATTTCTAGCTCAACTATCTCTAGTAGGAGTGGCAGATATTGTTTAAGTTGTTATATGATTAAAATATGAATTTTAACTTTTGAACATGTACTCAGCAAACACATCAGTAAACACATCAGATCTAATCTCTTGGTGGGGGGAGGTTAGTTTTATAGTGAATCCTTTTGACCTCAAAACACAGGTCATTTTTTTTTTTTAATAAAAATGATAGAATTGAAAGCCAGACTCTGGAATTTGAGAAATTTAAATATTTTTGTCTGTGAACTCTTCTTGAATTCAACACTCATTCTTTAGGCTACAGTACATTCAAATCAATTTACCTTATAACACCTTTATACTAAGTCAATCATCAGAGAAGTAGACACTCAGTATTGATGTCAAAAGTACTGTTTCCAATCTTTAATATCACAAACCACAGTAGAATTGATAACCTTAATTATGAACCTGAACAGACTTGCAATAGTCACCAAGGAGATACACTTCTTCCTGTATTTGTCACAGAGAGCAGCAGAAGACAGAAGAGCAATACTTGCATATGATTTGCAGGATTTTGTAGGCTAGTGTCACATTTTCATTAAAAGGAAGAAAGCCAACTAATCACCAGCATCCATTGTTCTTTACTTTCTTAGTATAGAGCCAGTATGTAAAACTGCTTCAAGCTCCAGATGTGATCCCTTTTCTTCCATGATGGACTGCACCCTCAATTTGTGAGGCAAAATAAACTCTTGTATAAAGTTGTTTATTTCAAATAGTTAGCATTAACTAATACAGATGGTCTTGACAGATAGTCAAACTTGGGATTTTGCTGATAGACAGTTGGTCCCAAATAAAGACACAAATGAAGATAAAGACTGAAAGCATTTTGCAGGGGTAAATTCATTGATGATTGCATGCTGTCCTGCCTCTAACTGTAGACAGTGAATGCCTTAGTCATAACAATATGGGTTGTTAAAATAAATAAAGCACAAAGAATACTGATCACAATAAATCCTAACTAGTATTTTAACATCTCCATAGTTCAAAACAATAATGTCCAATTAAATATAACTTTTATATTGGCACCTTCCTTTTTGTTTTTTCTTACTCCTTCATTCAAAACTTTGCAATCTTTCCTCCAAGAATCTCTAGGTTGACATGTTGCTGTAGTTTCTACATACAGTCAGTAATTTCTCCCTCATGTGTCCTCTAAAAAGTCTACATTCTAGGTTAAAAATATGGACATTCTCCCAAAACATATAACCATTTATTATTTTAAAAATTCAGAGAAGTGAAAAATACAGCTGGCACACAAAGGGGTTTTGATATTGATGAGAGCATCATAGGTTGAGGGATTGTAAGGAGTATATCATTATCTACTCTGACAATGAATAACAGCAACAAAAAAAACCAGTCAGAATGCCTCACCAAAATGTAGAGAAATCAAAATTCATAGCAAACGGCAGGGTACTTTCTCTTTCATCTGCCACATGCCCTCCATTCCTGACTTCAGCTGCTCACCAGCTATCTGGCAGGCAATACTTCTACTCATAAAGAACAGGTGCAGTGGCTCATCCCACAAGGAGGGCAGAGATTAATGAACTGTGTTTGTAAATGCTAGGAATATGAGAGGCAATAGTGAGCTTTATGATAATACTTTAACTAACACCAATATGATCCATTAACAGACCCTCTGTAGCACACTCAGATTCATTCTTTTATATTATGCACGGCAGCTGTATAACTGCATCAACAAGCATTGTTTTCTGTTGCAAGCTAACAATTCCAGAGCCGTAATTAACACGAGTCACATTGGAGAACTTGACTAATAGAAGGTTGTCAATGAAGACAGAACATAAAAACATTATAAGTGTAAAGAAAATTTAAGTAATTACCTACAACTTGTTTTATAGCAGTCTTTCTGGTATTCCAGCATATCAATGTTTTATGGCAACGTTCACAGGCACATTTTTTTTTTTTTTAGGTTTTTCAAGACAGGGTTTCTCTGTATAGCCCTGCCTGTCCTGGAACATACTTTGTAGACCAGGCTGGCCTCAAACTCAAAAATCCGCATGCCTCTGCCTCCCAAGTGCTGGGATTAAAGGCGTGCGCCACCACTGCCTGGCTCACAGGCACCTTTAATGCTTCATAGCTTCCTTATTTAAACCATATAGGCCTAGTGTAAAAAAAATTCCTGTAATTTATTTCTCATTTTTCAAAGGCCAGGTCTAGTTCCACCAATTACCCAAATATTTTTCCATATTGAGTAGGTCAACTTTATTATTATTTCTATTGGTTTATTCCTGTCCTTGTATTTCTTGTAGTCTATAAATAGCTGATCAAAGGTCTATAAAAATTTCACTGGAACAATTCATGGAGGTTAAGGATATGCAATTCTTTATTTTTGTAACTCTTGAGTCTAACACAGTCGTTTATATCTAAAAAAAATCAAAATCATATTTGTGTCATGAATAAATTGGAAACCAAGAAGGATATTGTACATAAATTAAGAAGTTTTATATGAGTCTGTATTGTTTTTTGTCCTTGAAAGCCACAATCCACAAAAATAATAAAGTTATATTTCCAGAAATATTATCTCTTATAATACTTGAGTCAGAAAATTAGTGTCTACCAGCGAAACTATAGCTATAGCCTTTTCCACACAGTCAGGCAATAAACACTCATTCCATTTTGTTTACTGTGACAAATTGTTGTGACTATGTGATGGGTAAAATTTCTGCTAAATGTCATGATTAATCAGTAAGAAGACAGGGCCAGATGTTAGAAAATAAATTTGCTCTCTCAGCAGATTTCCCAGTGCTTCATGCTTTTAAAATATTTGATTCCCTTTCCATGGATTATCCAGTCTATCGGTTATTTCCTGGTTTAAAGTGTTTTTAAAACAGATTGTCAATGAAAATTTTCCCCGTTATTCAACCTTAAATATTAATTATTATAATTATAATTAAATATTCTTGAATATTAATTATTTAGGACTTTTCTCCCTGATGTAGTGATGTTTACAAAGTTATTTGATTAGAAAGAGGAATTATTTCCAAAGTTTATTTTATTTTATTAGAGACAAAGAGAATGTGTGTGTGTGTGTGTGTGTGTGTGTGTGTGTGTGTGTGTGACATATCTGCAATACTTGCACCGATTAAGTTAAGGCTTCAGATAGCTTGGAGCTAGAGTTACAGGTAGATGTGAGTTATCCAATATGGGTGTTGGTAACCAAACTCAGGTCTTTTGGAAGTCAGCAATTGCTCTTAACTCATTTCTAGCTCCCCAATACTATTTTTATATATTTTCAAATTGTATTTATGTGGTGGGCATGTGTAGATATTCATGAGTGCCAAGTGTCACAGAGGACAGATAGTCTGTCGAAGCCACAGTTGCAAGTATTGCAAACAACCTGACAAGGGAACTGAGAGTCTAAATAAGGTATTCAAAAACAAATAAACTGCTGAACCAGAAGGTCATCCAGCCTTTCTATTCACTTTTTGAAAATTGGGATTTTCTTTTATGTTTTTTTTCCTATAACTTTTATTTGGTTCTTTCCTTTCTTTTACCTTCTTCTTCTTTATAAATAGATAGAAAGTTAGATATCTATAGATAAAGATATTCTGTTTTAATCTCTACCCACCCGTGTGTGTGTGTGTGTGTGTGTGTGTGTGTGTGTGTGTGTGTGTGTGTGCGTTTGTGTGTGTGTGTGCAAGTGAAGGCCAGAGGGCATTTTCAGATTTGTCTCTATGTCTCCCTCCATTTTATTTTTCTGTGTCAAGGACTCCTACTGAACCAGGAGCTCATCCAGTCAGCAAATCTGGCTGGTCAGTAGACCCTAGAGATTTATGATGTCTATTCTTCCCTGTGCTAGAGTTATAGATGTATGCCCTCTTGTCCGACATTTAACAGGGTTCTGGCAATCTGGACTCAGACCCTCATGTTTAAGCAGCAAACAATTTAGTAAATGATTCACCTGCCTAGTTATGTTCATTTTTTTCTGTTTATTTGCCCATCCAGAGCAGCTAACATGGAGTGGATCTATTGTAAATACTCAATGAATCAAGACGAGTAATTTTTTAACATATACATTGGCTTTTGGTTATGACCATTTTTAGTTTCCATGGTGATCTTTTAGTGGAAGCATTTTCTAGTCAGTAATAGTAAATTCAGTTTTAATACACAGCTGGGTACATAAGAACTTCTTCTGTTATTTTGCTTGGATTCCAGTGTTACAACTTCTATATGTCACTCTTGCATTTGAGCTCTCCAGTGTTCCCATTCTCTTGTGTTAACTTTTCCTGGAGAGATGTGAACAAGCATCACTCACTCCAGATAGGAAATTGACAGCAGGTGAAAGGAATAAATCCACTGTAATATAACTCTGTGAACTAATGTGCTTATTTAGATTACTTACAAAAGTATTCATGAGGTGTTAGTTATAGAAGCGTGGCTGACTCAGACACAGAGGTAGCACTCAAAAGCCCACCTCAGCATGAGTGTTGACTCATGAATCAATCCTGTGCAACTTGTGCTGTATCACTGAATCTTCCTGTGCAGCTTGTAGCTGGCTCAACAGGTCAGACTGTTTCCTTTCCCCATCAATTGTTTACTGCCTCTATAATCTTGAGGAGAATCCTTGTGCTAAAATTGTAATTTTAATCTTGTAAATGTTAGCTCTCTAGGACACAGAGCTTTATTTACTTTCTGAATCTGAATCTCATGATGCTCTCTTTTACCTCCTCCTAGGAAGTAATGTCTTAGTTCAGAGAAAATTGATATATAATATTCAACCCCTCTCTCTGACTCTTAAATTTTTTCTGTTTCCTCTTCTTTGATGTTCCATAACCCTTAGAGGAAATGATTCAGTTGTCCATCTAAAGATATGCATTGGGCCACAAAGTCATATCAGCAGTCACTTGTTATCAGGAATAGCAGTGATTGATTCTCTGTAGCACACCATCTATTATAAAATGGAAATGTATTTCAATGTCTGTCTGAGGCTTACAGAGAGTCACTTGTGGACATAAACACAAATATTTAGAAAGCATACACATTTCATTTCTTTAACAAACTCTAACAATTGCAATTGCCCAGGAAATGACCCTATTAGAAGGTGTAACCTTGTTGGAGTAGGTATGGCACTGTGGGCATAGGCTTAAGACCCTTACTCTAGCTGCCTGGAAGTCAGTCTTCCACTAGCAACCTTCAGATGAAGATGTAGATCTCTCAGCTCTGCCTGTACCATGCATGCCTAGAAGCTGCCATGTTCCCACCTTGATGATAATGAACTGAACCTCTGAACCTGTAAGTCAGCCTCAATTAAGTTTTATCTTTATAAGACTTGCCTTAGTCATGATGTCTGTTCACAGCAGTAAAACCCTAGCTAAGACAGACATTATACCATTTTCAGAATCTATTCTATGATTAATAAGATGTGAAACTGAGGCCAATATAACTAATCAGAGGGAAGATGCATATTTACCTATACAAGGGAGGAGGCACATGCAGTAAGTGTCATCCACCTGGCAGTGTTGATTTCCTGCATGTTATAGCTGAGGGTCCAGAAGAAAAACAGTGCAAGAAAAATTTTTACTAAAGAGGATTTCATGGAACGAGAAAATCAAGGGAATAATTGAACACTATGGAAGAAGAGATCATGGTAAAAGTAGGTAAAGGTACCTCTTAGGTCTGACCTTTAGTAGAGATGAAAGAAAAGTCTCTAAGCCATCTCATAGATGGAGGGTTTTTTTCAATGAACATAGAGGAAGATAATAGTAGAAATGAGGAAGATAATAATAGAAGTGATAGAAGACACTTTTTAGCTCTAAATTTTCATAGAAAAAGAAGGTGAAATCCATAATTTAACATGCAGAAGGGGACCCCACTGAAGACCTAATTTTACAGTCTATAGTGATCAAAGAGCACTCAGTCCCTGTATTGCTTGAATTGGGAAAGGCTTCTAAAGAAGCAATGAATGAGTTTTCATAGTCTGCCTCAGGAGATGTGAAACACAGGATGATATTAGTCTGAGTGCTTTGGACATAAAAACACTGAGTGATATAACTACATGCTTCACTACAACAAAGACTGCATCCTCATAGGTGATATGAAAGGAATCAGTCCCTGATGGACTAGTTTGTACCACTCAATAGGAACACCTGGCTTCTGTCATTCTAGTTGCCCTTGAATTACCACAAATAAAATATGAAAGGAAGATAGGCATTGGAAGGAAAATGGGCATCAGAGAGTGTTTCAATGCCAACTTCATGGTGGCCTGTTTCCATAAAACTGTATTTAAATTCATTTGTTCAGAGGATGGGTATGATCTATGCAAGGTAGAGGTTTTACCAAATCTTTATGATACATACAGTGGCATATAACTCAGTGTTCTAATAGGGTCATTTCCTGGGCCAAGCATATACAAAGCATCATAATATCTTACTGGCAGTGTCATCTGATTGGTCTTAAGTGACTGCAATGAAATCCTTTAATTATTTTAGAGTATTACCATTCTCACATGGCTGACCCAGGATTATGGATTTATACAACTCCATACCACATAGAAGACAGACACCTTAGCATTTCCATGTGCAGATACTTCATTTCCCAATGGCTCAGCTGCAGTTATACATTCTCCTCCCCCAAAAATATAATGTCCCCATGAAAAGGAAATTGCTATGCAACACACAACCTTTGATTAACTAACATAGTCTAATCACAGTTTCTCTATAAGAAGAATCACTTAATTATGAAAACACTGTTGGGAAATAAACGTAAAAGAGACGACTAGATACCACCAGTTCTATAAGGCCACTCATCAAACAGTGACTCCACAGATTTACTCTATCAGCTACATAAAGATTTAAAAAGGATAATTCCTTCATTTTTAAAGCTCTAGTTTTGGTATCCTTCATATGATATTATGAGACTTATTATACCATGCCATTCTGATGTAAAAGGAATCCCTGAAGTTTTAAATTACTATGGATTTAATCTCCATCCTATTACTGATGGCTAAATTTTATTTGCATATTCTACATCACATTTTTCATCTGATGAGTTTTAACTCTATTTTTTAGTAGACTCTGTGGAAATCAAATGGAAATGTAGTTTGATATCTTAATAAAGTGAAATAGTAGCAATAATTCCCTCAGTGTCACAAAGTTGTATGAACAGTGCTGAAGTAGTAGTTGTCACCACCAAACTGTGAAAGGCTGGGTTTTCTGATATATCTAATAGGAGAAAAAAGTATGATCTTAAGTTAATATTTTTATTAGAAATATTGTAAACCCAGAATGATTATAGGATAGTTATTATGTACAAATAAACAGGTTATTTATTTATACAACTTACTTTTGTGATACCCCATGGGCAATAAGATCAGAGATGCTAAGTTGGTAATTGTATCTATATCTGATGTTCAAAACTGAAGTTTCCCATTCAAGATATAAATGATTTGTTTTGAATACAATGCTCTAAAGTAGAACTTGAATTGAATACCTCATTGTTATTGATATCAGTATTACTATGGGTATCACTGCCACCACCATCACTATCTCTATTTTCAATCTGTTATCTTCTCAGAAAGCATCAAAGCCAAACCTCTCTGTGGAGATATGTTCTAATATAGAGGGTATGGTATGAAAATCATTTGTATCGCTTCTTAATTATCATGAAGAGCCTTGACTTTTAGCTCTCTACCCAAATCTTGATGATAGAGGGGACAAGGAAAGGTGGGCTGGTTATATAAAATATGAAATTTTATAATATATTATTAGAAGAAAGATGATCTCGGGGTTGATTAAAATGTAAGGCCTAAAGTTCTTCTGGGTCAATTTGCAAACTTGTATGAAAATAGTTAGAATAAATTAAAGCTGAGAGAACAAACAAACCTTTTCATATCCCAGAGAGAGAGAATGATTTGAGTAATTAAGGGCAAGCTTTCACTTTTATTTAATTAGCCTAGTATTTGCATTACATATTAGAGCTGTATTAATCTGACAATTGGTTTTCCTGTTTGCAATTTTCTTTCTTAATCACTGCTACTGAAAGTCATTCAGAATCCTCAAGTACTAAGACTGTCTCAGCAAAATTGAGCCATTTGAGGCACCAATGAAAATGTATTCATCCTTCTGGTCATATTCTAGTAAACACAGGTCCAACTTAAAACAGTCAGTAGCTTGTGTGGGGTAGAAATTAAAATATCTGGTCCTGAAGTTAGATTTAGTAGTCTCTTTTAACAAGTCTTCTTTATTCTTTTTGAAAAGTGATAGTATGATATTAACTGCTGTTAGTTAAATATGAACAAATTGCTTTCCTAAGTATCCAACTCAACATTTTGGAAGTACTGTTTTATTTAATTTTACAACAGTTATAAGGAGACAATGCCCCTGTTTTAGGACTGAAGAAACTGAAACTGAAATTTGGGGGCCAGTTTCCAACAAAAATTCAGACAAGTAGGTCCAGAGGAATGTCTGATATTCTTAATTTTGGATAAACACTACTGTGGGGGGACTTGTCGTTAATGATCAAAGAGACTTGGCTAGAATTTTATGCTGTAAAACTTATGCTTGCAACCTACTATATGAATTTTCTATAGCTGATTTCATGATGAGAGCACTATTCCTACCCACCACTCAAGAGAGAACAGTCTACATATGCTTCTGGATATTAAGCTATGGATACAACCTAGTGCTTGGATTTTAAGTATCTCCTCTAGCTCCTTATTTCTGGCTACAGTAAACTGTGGGCCCAACTTTCTTTAATCATCATATTACCATGGACTTTTACCTCTCTACCAAGTCTCTAAATGTCAAAGTCAAGCCAGTGGTGATGTGATACCCCTTGAATCTCAGCACCAAGGAGGCATACGCAGATGGATCTCTGTGGGTTCAAAAGCAGCTTGATCTATACAAGTTCTAGGCTATCCAGAGCTATATACTGACAATATATTTTTTAAAAATAAAATGTTTCCATATATTGTATATGTAACTGCCCTATTTCATAGCTATTTAGATTTCCACATAGAATGCACAAATATGCAGTTGTGTATATTTATTTAGAAAGTGCTTTAAGTTTTATCTGTCTTTAGCATAAACCTACCATCCACAAGCCAAACAAAATGTGATTATAAATTCCATAAATTCCATCTCTACCACTAATTATTCACATTATTATATTATGATATATATCATGATATGTTTTTATCTTGATATCCAAATAATACACGTGAAAGATGACTAAGAAAATAAGCTCAGATTTCTGTTCAAAATGAAAAAAAAACATTATAAAATGCTTGAGTGCTAATATTATCATGAGGATTGAGTAAGAAAGAGGATGGCAACATTTAAAATCTCAGCCTAGAGTGAAGTGTGATAGATGAGACTCAGATATCTGACCAAATGTGGAGACTGAAGAATGCAGATCAAAATGTTCAAGGCCATCTGAGCAACATAGTGAGTTCATAGCTGCCTTGGATAATTTAGGAAGACTTATCTCAACCAGAAAAAGTGAAAAGATGAGTTGGAACATACCTCAATTCTAGAGAACTTGCCCACCTTATTCAAGTCTATAAGCTGAATCCTCTGTACTAAAAACAAACAAAAACATTAGGATTCTGTGTGCTAGCTAGTCTTAAGTTGACTCAAACTAGAGTCATCTAAGGAGGGTTCCTCAATTATGAACTGTCCTCATAAGTTCGAGTTGTAGGCAAGGCTCTGCAAGCATTTTCTTAGTGACTGATGTAGGCAAAAACTGCCCACTGTTGCTAGAGCCATTCCTATGCTGGTTTGTCCTGGATTTTGTAGGAAAGCAGGCTGAGCAAGCTACTAAGAGGTATTTCTCCATGACTTTGGTATCAGTTCCTGCCTCCAAATTTTCCCTGGGTTGAGTTCTTGCCTTAGCATCCCTCAGTGTATATATAGAACCAAAATTAACATTTTCCTACCCAAGCTGCTTTTTGTCATTGTCTTAGAATTTCCATTGCTGTAAAGAGACACAATGATCAAGGCAACTCTTATAAAGGACAACATTTTATTGGGGCTGACTTACAGTTTCAGAGCTTCAATCCATTATCTTCTGGTCAGTAAACATGGCAAATTATAGGTAGACATGGTGCTTGAGAAGGAACTGAGAGTTCTACATTTTGTCCCAAGGGTAGACAGGAGACCATATTCTCATGCAACCAGGAGGAGGGCATCTTTCATATTATTGGAGCCTGAGGATAGCCCCTCAAGCCTATGCCCTCAGTGACACATTTCCTTCAACAAAGCTATAGCTCCTAATAGTTCCACTTTGCATAGGACAAGCATATTTAAACCACCCCAATCACAATGTTTTATTACAGTAAAAGAAGCTTTTAACTGAGACATTATGATGCCTTCATAATTAAAGGAAGTGGTTTAATTTCTAGTGTCATAGGACACACAAATGCTTCTTGAGCCTCCACTTTTGAAGCATACTTCTCTTACAAACCTGGAGGAGGGTACCTAATTGAAAAGCATTCCAATAGTTTTACATCCAAAGGAGGGTATGGCAACTTGGACCTGATGGTGAAGCCCTAAAAAATTGAATTAATAGGACATTATTTGGTCATTGATACAAGCCACAATCCTAAGTTCACACTATTGTGTATATTAGATTAATTACCTGAACCTTATCTATTAGCTTTTAGAGAAAATGATAAAAGAAAAAAAAAGATAAAGAAAGTAAAGAAAAGCAAAGAAAAAAGAAAAGGAAAGGAAAGGGAAGAGAAAAGAGAAGAGAAGAGAAGAGAAGAGAAGAGAGAGAGAGAAGAGAAGAAGAGAAGAGAAGAGAAGAGAAGAAGGAGAGAGAAGAAGAGAGAAAGAAAAGAAAAGAAAAAGTGTTATGCTATTTACACAAATTTGGAGCTCCAAGTTACTATTTTATTTCACTATTCTTCATGAGAGGACCCCCGAAATGTGGTACAGCTCATTTGTTCTACTCATTTTCTATCATCTGTGAACCTCAAAATTATTTACTAACTTTTCACTTCAAGTTGGAGTCATTGTTTTTAATTATCTTACTTTTTGAGAATTTCTTTTGTGTATTTTACTTATATTTGTTCTCTCCTTGTGTTTTTTATACTTTCCTCCAATACTTTTCAAAATCATGGCTCTTATTCTTTAATTATTATCACTTCACACACACACACACACACACACACACACACATATATAAAATACAGCATTGAGTTCATTTAATATTACCCATATGTATAAGTGTTTATGTCTTACAACTTGGAATTGGGTAATCTATGGGGGGGAGAGGAGTTTTTCTTGGAGATTGAATTTTCTTCTCTCAGTAGCCTTTAATTGCCTTACTCTTCATCTAGGAGTGGAGCCTTGTGATATTTCCCCCATTTACATTGGCATGCTAATTAGTGTTTTAGTTTTCAGATCTTGTTTAGATAATCATAAAGTTGTGATTTCCTAGGTTTAGCTTCCAAGAATGTCACCACAGACTCCTGTCCTCTTATTCTCACAATATTTCCACTCATTTTTTTTCTGTGATATTCTCTGAGAGTTAGGTATTGGAGTTGTGTTATAAATTTATAAATTGGACCTAGCAGTCCATAGTCAGTTGATCTCTGTATTTTGACCAGTTGTGGATTTTGTAAACTGTCTCCATCTGCTGGGGGGCAGAAACTACTTTGGTGAGGACTGAGAAATACACTTACCTGTGGGTATTAGGGTAAGGATTAGAAAAATGCCAGTAGTAGCTTTTCCTCCAGGGTTTGTAGTCTCATGAGCCACTGGTAGTTGGTTAGGTCTATAGTACTCTTCATGAATCCCCTCCTACTGAGTGAATATTAGATGGTTTTGTTGTTCTTGTTGTTGTTGTTACTTGGACACAAGTGCTACCATTGCACATTTTCAGATACCTTGTCATGCTTTTCATTGTACTTTATAGCTGTGTAGAACTATTGACTGTTTTCTTCCCTTGGATAGTTCTTCCAGGGAGAATTGGTCTTCAGGGAGAATACTTCTATAACAGCTTAAGCTCAGTGCCTCTAAGAGTTGTGGCCAGAGTGTGTGGTATCTTCAGGATTAGGATCTTACCTTAAATATTTGGCATATGACCAAATTCAATGCCTATAACCTATGTTATTTTAAGAGTGTATTATCTGATTAACAATTTGAAATGAGGTTTCCCATTGACATGCTTGACACTGTGGCTTTTGTTAGATAGTGTGGTTGGAGGGAGAAGTATTGCTACCCTAACTGGTTTAACTTCATTGCAATAATGATATATATATATATATATATGAATAATATATACATATGAATCATATATGACATATACACACATGTATATACATATATATTTATGTATATATATGTTTTATTTTATATTGCATTGTATTATAGTATACAAATATATATATGTATTTGAATATATGTATATATATATATGAATCCCAATATTTTATATTATTTCATATTATTGTATATTATTTGTAACATTTGTTCAACTACCTTCATAGCAGCTTCATTAATAATACCGAGAAACTGGAAACAACCTCAATGTCCCTCAACTGAAGAATAGATAAAGAAATATGTTATTTTTACACAATAGAGTATTTCTCAGCTGTTAATAAATGTCATTATGTTATCTGCAGGCATATGAATGGAACTAGAAAAACAGCTTGAATGAGGTAGACCAGACCAAGAAAAACAAACAGTGTATGTACTCACATATAAATTGATGTTAGCCATAAAGTAAAAGACAAACATGTTATAGTCCATAGACCCACAGAGGATAAGTAAGAAGGGGGGCTTAAGGTGAAAATCAAGGATCTCCCTGGGAGGGGAAATAGATTTCAGCAGTGGAGTGGGGATAAGGAGGGGTTGGGAATAGAAGAGATCAGATGCACAAAACTAACTGGAATTGAGGGGTATTTTGGTAGTGAGTTGGAAACCTAGTACAATGGAATCTACAAGAGTAACCTGAGCAAAAACTCCTAGTAATGGGATACACAGAGCCTGAACCAGAAAAGACCTCAAGGGAAGAACAGTTGCAGAATACCACAGCCAAACAGTTGGCATACTCACCTAGTTCCAAGGAGAAAATTGAGGAAGAATTGGAAAACGCAGAGGGATCAGGGATACACCAAGAGAACACAGCCCATAGAATCAACTAACAGGGACTCAGAGTGACTGGCAAAGATCAGGTATGGGTCTTACCAAGTCTTCTGTATACATGTTATTGCTGAATAGCTTGGAGTTATTGTTGGAATCCTAATAGTGGGTCCAGAGGCTGCTGTGACTGCTTTGCTTACTTGTAGGACTATTTTCCTCCTACTAGATGGCTTGTCCATCTTTGATGTGATGGTATGTGTCTTGTTTTATTGTGGCTAGTTATGTAGTCTTAGGTTGATGTCCCTTGGAGGCCTACTCTTTGCGGTAGGGAGGGAAAGTAGGGGTGGATCTGGGGAATAGGGAAAGTGTAGTGGAAATTGGGGGAGGGAAGGGAATGGAAACTGAAGTTTTGATGTAATATATTAGAGAAGAATAAAAATACTAATATCTTAGCTTCATAAAAGAAAAAAAGAAACAAAATCCCTATGTTGTCAATAAAAAATAGTCATATCATACATACCTTTAAAGACAGGAATCACCTCAAAATATAAAGATGAAAAATATATATTCCAAGTAAATGAAGCAAAGAAGCAATCTGTTATCAATATTCTAATATCTGCCAAATAGATTTTAAAATAAAACAAATTAGAAGAGATATCGGATAGTTCTTTCTATTAATAGAAAAATAAACAAGAAGTTATTACAATCCTAAACACAGGCATGCTAAACTAAAGCCCTTCAAATTAAGCAAATAAGCATGTCATTAGGCTTAAAGGAACAGATTGACTCCTGCTCAGTTAACAGTAGGTGATTCTAATACTTCACTTTCTCCATAGACAAGTCATAGAAATATCAGAAGTAACTGCAATAGTACATGAAATAGACCTTACATAAATTCTTCAGAATATTCCATTTAAACATCAAACAATACATTCTCCTGAGCATTTTAAATGTTATTTCTGTTAATCATGATAATTGCCTCTCTCCATTTAATCAGACAGTAAAATGAGGTGGCACTGGATCTACATCTTTATTTTATATGCATGTGTTCATATCTCTCTCAGCAGTCACTATGTTAAGTTCATTACCTCAGACCTATGACTTCAAACTAAAAAATTGGGTCAAATGCCCTAGATGTGATTTGGACGTTTTCTAAATCAACACAACTGTTTTCTTTCCTAAACTAGTCTGATGGCATAATTCTTTGTTAAATATTTTCTACTGGCTCTTTGTTATTTGGGTGCTATTTCTCATCCCCTCCAATTTTTTAGACTTTCTGCCAGTAAAAATACCTGCATATAATGGTGACAACCTAATCATCATCAAGGAACAAAGATTTGAGTCTGGAATACTAGGATTAATGGATATGCAGCAGACTTCTTTTTATTTTTTACTGACTTTAGTCTTTGTCAATAGGTATTTATTAAATTCTAATATAACCTTGAACCAGAAAACAACAAATGGGGATATAATCATTTATATGAGCAACTATTGAGTGGCATGTTGTAAAGGAGGTAAGAACTATACTAGCTGCTCCAAGAAGGTTGTTTATGGTTTCATATCAGTTAAAGAGTTTTCATTTTACTTCATATACTTGTTGGGTTAGAGAAAATTAATTCTGCTTAACTTTTTGTAACCGAGCACAAGAAATTTCTATGTGCACTACTTGTTAATAAAAGGACACTTGTTAGCTTTGGTGAATTATTTGACTTTAAAATTGTTAGATAAAATATCAAAGGAAGGATTCATTTCTTGGCCTATTTCTATGAGAACATTTTCAGAGACTTATGAAAGCATTCATTAGAAGTGAATCACATTGTATTTTCTTCAAATAATTTTTCCATTCAAGTGACACTTAATTCATAGTTTATACATGCAGGGCCAAGTAGCTACACAGTCCACATTCCATGGGAGGTACCAAAAATTTATAAGATGTTTCAGGCTTCCAGGATGTAGAGGTTATTATGTCTACAGAGATGATAGCAAGTGGAATGGAATAGTAAGACTGTCAACATCCCTTTGATGTCTTTTAAACAAAGATATAATGAACACCGACTCATTCTCACTCAGTATGATCATATGAAAGAAAAATGTTGTTTGTGTCTTGGGATCTTAGGTATGCAATGAACCCAGATCTCATTCCAAACAGTTTTTATTTTTGTAGTGGAAATATTTTCATTCTTTAGATTTCAGCCTCATTAAATTTGTAAGCTGCAAAGGCACATAAATAGCATTTAGTGCATTTCTTCGTGTGACATTCTCAGTAATTTCAAGAGGCCTTTACCAATTTACCACACTACAGTATCCAGTGTAAGAAACTCATGCCTTACAAATCATGTATGCATTTAAGCTAGATGCCACTGAGAACAGTTACCAGTGCATTTGTAAATGTAGAATAACTATTTTCCTAATAGAAACAAACCATGAGTCAATTACCTTATAAGATAATTTCATAAGTAGGAAAAGCCACATTGCCTCCATTAAAATAATACATAAAGCTAATTTCTTCATTGTTTCCTTGTTTGGATGTAGAAGTAGATTCTCTTTGCCATGTTTGTGTTTTTATATGACTAAAACTAGATTTTTTTTTTTTTTTTTGGATGCACTCATGGCTTTCAGGTTACTAGAAATACAGGCAGCAGCTGAAGCAGCTTTGAGGAACTTGGTATTCCTGGCAATAATATAATTAGATTGCAATAAAGATACTTCATTGTGATTCCAAAAACATCTCCAGCAGTATGAAAATCATACGAACACAGAGATATCTACAATAAAATACATCATAAATAAATATTATTGTGGTATAAAACTGTCATTTAATGATGTTTTACAAAATTTACTCTTAATATTTATTGAAGTGGCTTTCTGTTAGTGAATGAGATATTTTCCTTTCCAGTCAATGACTTCTTCAATAAACCCACAGAGTTTTCTAAAAAGAGCATTCAAGGAATGGATTAAAAAACACCTCTCTCCAATTCTCCCCTTCTGACTTGAAATTTTACATGATTAAATAGTATTTTCATTCCTTGTCTCTTCCAGTCTATAAAGAAAGTAAATGACTCCTTGACATTTTTTGTATGGAGATTTGAGAAAATTCCCCAGCCTTTTCCCTCTGCCCATTTTCACATGCATCTGAATGTACATGAAGGAGGCAAAGGTGGAGAGAATATTGAATACAGTGCAGTAAGCAATGGAGTGTTCCTGAAAATCTTCCAAAGAGATCAGTGGCCCCTTTAAGGCTAAACACTCAACTCATATATAATGAGTAGCCATGAGAAACATATAATGTGTGAACAGGAAGCCATGTAGGTTCATCTTTCCTCATCATTGACTTTGAGCTACTCCCTGACTTTAGTATCAGGATGAGACTCAGAGATGGCAGTGTTTATGTAATAGTCCTGTGCAAATCGGTAAATATCAACCTCTATCAATTCCAGCAGTTTCTAGGGGTGAATGAGGAAAAAAAATTTTTTTGGTGATGTAACAAGAAAGTACTTGTGATAGGACATTGGGCTATGGGATAAGTTACCATTAGCCTAGCATTTAAGATTTGGACTCTACTACCAAGAACATTTGATTATTAGAAACAGACTCAAAGTTTCAACCTGTGGTTTGAGTGATCTAAATGGAAACATGGGATGTTATTTTTGACTGCTTCCCTCTCTGCTTCTTTAATTTTCTTCTTTATTGGCATCAATCAGCAAGAGAAACTTAAATACAAGAATTGAAACTTACAACTTCCTTGTCCTTGAGAAATGTGCTTGTCTGTGTTAAGTTATAATTTTTGTATTTATCAAGTGGAAAAATCCACTCACATTCCTGGTGATGAGTTAAGAAGAGACACAATGCCCAGAAGAAGTGCTATTACTGTTTCAGGTAGCTGTGAAGCATCTCAATCAAATATATTCCAATAGGTGACACTCCACCCTTCTAAGTCTTAACTAAGTCCTTAAAATATGCGTCTTTCTCTGTTTTCCTTTTTCCTTATGCATCCATTTAATATATGATTGTAGTGCTGTTTTAAGCTCTGTACTGTGCTCTACCTTGTACTCTTGCCCTTAATTTTGACATATAAATGTTATGTAATTGTGACAGTTTGTTGGGCTTGATAAATGTGATACAACTTAGCCAGGTTTTAGCCTGTTTGGAATTGGCTGAAGTATATCTTTTAATCATATCTCAAATCTCTTCATATACATTATCAACCAGTTGACTACATGCCATGTTAGAATGATGCTGTAATAAATGAAATCAGTGGATAGAATACTTGAAAACTCATGGTCTCAGTTATAGCTCCTCTTCTGAAAAGAATGGGGAAACTGAGGTAGTTGTCCAAATGAATTAAGGTGAGGCTGGAACTGGAAAGTAAACCTGTGAAATATCTATTGTGATTTGCTGCACTGAACTGGTTTCATAGCTTTATCTGAGCTGCCTTGTATTTGTTTAGATAAAGGGACATGTCACAAGGCATACATCATAACTCTATTAATCATCTCATTACGGATGACACTTAAAAATGTGAAGAAGGAGGCCCACTTATGTACTATTCATCACAAGCTCCTTAACAGTCAACCCACATCCACCCACCCTGACAGTTCCTGATCCAAACTGTATAGTAATTCCTCTCCTCGTCCTATGTATTCCACACATTCTTTCAGGTCAGTACACAGCTGCTGTTACTTCTTAGAGTTTGAGAAAAAAAAAATCATACTCCCACACCCATCTATAAAAGATTATTCAAGGTCTTGACAACAGCAACTCTTTCTTCCTCCACAAAGAAAAGTAACTTTTTTTTTCCTTACAATGATGTTCTTTGACATGTACCTTAAAATACTACTGGGACAAAAAATAATTTCAAAAAAGAGAATAATTTGGAATTGTGTGGTCTATCATTTGATGTTATGTTACTATAACATACTATCTCAAACTTGAGCCCTTCCTAAGTCCTTTCTAACACTTAATGAGTTTCCTTGCTGTGACTGGACACGAGCATCACCTGAATCACATTGAACAACTCTTTGGTAACCTCTTCCCCTCACTCTCCAATATTATATTTAAGACAAATTGGGCTGGTTCCCAGAAAAAGTGATAAGTGATTTCAACAATTAAACGTGTGGTCAAGAATTACTCATCTAGGGAATATGATTCAGGGACAAAGAATGGAGACTTTGGAGTCAGCCTCACTAGAAGCCAGATGTTCATTTTCTCATCAGCAATTAAATGCTAAGGTTTTGTTTAACCTTCTTCTGCTTTCTTTTCACCTAGACACTCCTTTAACAATGATTACGGGCTATTATGAAATCAGAATGACATAATAACTGAAAGGGCCTTAATGAATGCTTAATATATTGTTACTACTAAATGGATGATTTTAGTATGAGAATTCTATTTCTCATGATTTTATGGTGCATCTTTTGGTAAATACACTCACCAGGAACAGGGATTTCATTAAAATCTCTGAATTTTAACATATCACAAATAAGCATTAAAATAACTGAGGACATTTGTTTGCTATTATAACATGCATAAGGTTCTCTGTTATATTTTTATATAAATTTTATTTTTGAATTTATCAAAAGATTTAGAACTGTTTTGCTCAATTTTAAGACAAAAGGTAGTTTGAGACTTTGAAATCTGTTCTCAGATAACCTTGTCTGGAAAGTTTGTATGTAAACTAAGGCCACTCTAATTCTAATGTTAAAGCTCTTCATTATTACACTATAAATATTCAAGTTTTTAAAGAAACAACCCCTCATCCTCCTTGACTAAGGACATTCAGAGACTACAAACTAAAGCTAGCTTCTTAGGCATGCAACCATACAGTACAATCACGTAAGACACACAGAACCCATTGCACTGGGGATTTGACTCACTGTAAACACTATCTTGAAATTATTGCTAACTTTATCTATTAGTTTATGTTTATCAAGTGAAATCTAGTAGAACAACAGACGATGCGCAAGACACTCAGATGCCTAGCTCACATCATCTTTCCTACCTCTTTTTGGTGATTGGTGACCAAGAGGCCTCTAGAACCTTATACTTCACCCAGATTTACCCATCATTTTCCTATTCTACTGGTGCTTTTATTTTGCTACAAAAGTGTCTTGCTAACAATACCTGGAGAGGATGTTTGTATTTCCTGTGCCCTGGAGGAGACCTTGGTATGGCTATAAGAGTCAAAGTTGAATTTACATCTTACAGCATCTCTGGGAAAAGGAAGAAAGAAATTAACCAGAGCTTGCTGCTTATTTAGCAGATAAGATGGCAGAGGTTCTTGCTCATTCTTTTCTAGGAATCCATCAATTGATAATCAATGGGAGTTACCTATCTTCTTTGTGGTGGTATCTTAGTTTGAGTTTTTACTGCTGTGAAGAAGCACCATGACTGAAGCAACTTTTATAAAGGAAAACATTTAATCGGGACTGGCTTACAGTTCAGAGGTTTATTTCATTATCATCATGACATGAATCATGGTAACATGCCGGCACACATGCTGCTGAAGAGGTAGGTAAGAGTTTTACATCTGGATCAGCAAGATCTGGCAGCAGGAAGAATAAATGAATCACTAGGCTTGGCTTGAGCTTCTGAGACCTCAAAGCTCACACACAGTACCACACCTCCCCAACAAAGCCACACCTACTCCAAGAAGGCCACACCGCCTAATATTGCCACTTCCTATGGGCTTATACAGTCAATCTTTATTCAAACCACCACATTAGACTCCATGAACTTAGACTCCACAGACTTATTGTCATTTCATAATGTAAAATGTATTTAGTCCAACTTCAAAAGTTCCCATAGTCTATAACAGTCTCAAACTTTTTTAAAACTCCAAAGTCCCTTTTGGGACTTATGAAATAAATCTCTTAAATGTAATCCCTTGTAAAATCAAAACAAAACAAAAAAACAGATCATATTCTTCCAACATATAATGGCTATATATATATACATATACGTATACGTATACGTGTGTGTGTGTATATATATATATCAAAACCATTTCAAAAGGAGAGAAGGGAGCATAGTCAGAAAATACTTGAACAAAGCAAGACTGAAAACAAGCTATGCAAACTACAAACTTTGCATCTCCAAGCTCCATGGATGATGTCAAAATGTTCTTCAGATCTCCAACTCTTTTCATCTTTGTTGATTGCAACACATTTCTCTCTCTTAAGCTGGTTCCACTCCCTGTTATAAGCTTTCCTTGGCAAGTATCCCTCTGCTCTGGCATCTCCAATATTTCTAGGACTTCAAGGCAACCCAGACTTCACCTTTACAGCTTCATGCAGAGGGACCTCTGACTTCAACCTCTCAGCTTGTCTTTAATTCCTTTTCACAAGTTAGAAGCTTAGCAGGGTAGGCTCTTGTCCTGAGGACACTAGTATCTTTATTCCCTTTAACATCAGGATTTTCTTTACTTTGCCTTGAACATACTTCCATTCCACTTGCTGGTGCACATTTTCTTCTAAGTTATACACTTTCTAACTTTCTTTCCTCACCTTAGCCCATTTCATGATAGATCTTATAACTATGGCCACTAATCACTACACTAGGATGTTTTGAAATCTCTTCTGCAAACACAATTAATTCAAAATCTTAAATTTAGCTTCAGACAGATGTATGTATGTATGTATGTATGTATGTATGTATGTATGTATGCACATATATCTTTTTGGACAATGGCAATAAGTATCCACACTTTCCACCAAATAGTCTCCAGGCCAAATACTAATATTCTTCTCCTCTGAAGCCTCTTGAAACAGATACCTACAGTTTAAATCACCCTCTAAACACTGTCTTCCATGCTCCTACTAATATGGTCCATTAAGCTATGCTCAAAGCATCTTACTGCTTTTCTAACACAAAGTCCCAAGGTCCATAATTCTCAAAAAAAAAAAAAAAAATACATAGCCCAGTCTATGACAGCAACAGTCCAGTCCCTGGTACCAACTCCTGTCTTAGTTTATGTTTCTATTTGTGTAAAGAGATACCATGACCATGGCAACACTTATAAAAGAAAAAATATTAATTGGGGGTGGCTTACAGTTCAGAGGTTTAGTCCATTATCATCATGTAAAGTAGCATAGTGACATGCAGACAGATATGGTGATACAGATATACCGAGAGTTCTCCATTTGGATCAACAGGCAGACAGAAAAGCAAGTGAGCCACTATGTCTGGCTTGAGTTGCTGAGACTTCAAAGCCCACCAGCAGTGACACACTTCCTCCAACAAACTCATACCTTCTAACCATGCTATGCTTCATGGGCCTATGAGGACTATTGTTATGCAAGCCATCAGAGATGGATTGATGATTAATTTTCCCAGACCTAGTTGAGCCTGCATTTTCATTTTGTACTGACATCTGATATTACCTGTTGAAAATGAACAAGGTGATAAGGTAATGATTTGATGTGCTTTGGAAAGACAAAGGTCAAAGTAACAAAAACCTAGCATAGTGCAACACATATTGAAGACTATGAGTTCAGGTTTAGAACACTAAAGCCCAGATTAAAGACTTGTTCTTACTACAAATCCCATCTCCATGACTTACTATATGATATTGAATTGGTTCCATCTCTAAGCTTCTTATAAAATTGGCATAATAGTTACACTAATCTCAAGAACTTGAGATAGAACAAAATAAAACATTTCTAGATCATTGATTTATCAATGTCTAGGACATTATAAATGCTGGGGAAATGTGTCCTTACTAATTACATTTTCTTATCAATTTTTTTCCCTAAAGGCAGCAGCTAAGTTTGTCACAATAATTTGACAGGATCTCTATAAACAAGGAAATATTGCTCAAATGTATCCTCTTTATTATCCCTTACCTTACTCATTAGGTTTTACCAAGAAACCCCATATGAATGTATTTCCTATCTGTTTAGGTAGACCCAAGGGCATGGTTTCTCATGTGTTACTTCTTCATTAGTAGTCTTAGAAAGCATACCTTATCTGCAATTACAACTCTTGCATTGCATCTTCTGTCTCTACTATTTGAAATTCTATTATGGAAATAGAATAAAATGTCTCCCATTGACCATCCATCCTCTCATTTTAACAGAACTCACTAATATCTATGTATTATCTACTCTTAAGGTCTTTTCTTTTGTACTTATGTTAATATTCCTTGGAACACTTAACATTAGTTTTAAGGGAAAGGTGAGGGACACTAGAGAAAACTATCATCTCTTTTCTTTTTATATTCTTTCTTTTAAAATTATTTATTGGTTATTTTGTTTATTTATATTTCAAATGTTATCCCCCCTCCCTGATTTCCTCTCTGGAAAACCTCCAACCCAGGCCCTCTGCCCTTGCCTCCACCAAGGTGCTCCCCAACCCTCCTGCCCACTCCTGCCCCACTGCCCTATCATTCCCATACACTGGGGCATCAAGCCTTCGAACCAACAGCCTCCCTTCCCTTTGATTACAGAGAAGATCATCCTCTGCTACATATACAGCTGGAACCATGGGTCCCTCCATGTGTATTCTTTAGTGATGGTTTAGTCCCTGGGAGCTCTGAAAGATCTGGTTGGTTGATATGGTTGTTCTTCATATGGGAGAACAAACCCCTTCAGCTCCTTCAGTCCTTCCCCTAACTCCTCCATTGGAGTAGCCCTACTCAGTCAGATGGTTGGCTGAACGCATTCCCATCTGCTCTGACAGAGACTCTTAAGAGATATCCATATCAGGTTTCTGTCATCTAGCACTTCTTGGCATCAGCAATAGTGTCTGGATTTGCTGGCTGCATATGGGATGGATCCTCTGATGGGGCAGTCTCTGGATGACCTTTCCTTCAGTCTTTGCTCCACTCTTTGTTCCTGTATTTCCTTTAGATAGGATCAATTCTTGGTAAAAATTTTGAGAAAGGTGTGTGACCCCATCCTTCATCTGGAGGTCATCTCTAACCATTGGATATGATCTCTACAGATTCTCTCTCCCCTTTGTTTGGTATTTCAGCTAATGTCATCCCGGTTGGATTCTGTGAGCCTCTTGTTTTCTTGGCATCTGGGACTTACTGTTAGCTACCCCCAGTTCCCCATCCCCCACTGCTACACACCAATGTTCAATTTCCTGACCCTCTGTACATCTCCCTGTCTCTCTCCCACACCTGATCCTGCCCCTTCTTTTTCTTCTCTCCTTCCTTTCTTCCTTCCAAGTCCTGCCCACCCTCTACCTCCCATGATTATTTTGTTCCCCCTTCTATGTATCCTTATTTATAATAGCCAGAAGCTGGAAACAACCCAGATGTCCCTCAACAGAGGAATGGATACAGAAAATATGGTATATTTACACAATGGAGTACTATTCAACCATTAAAAACAATGACTTCAAGAAATTCACAGGATGGGTCTAGAAAATAACATCCTGAGTGGGATAACACAGTCACAAAAGAACACACATAGTATGTACTCGCTGATAAGTGGATATTAGGGAAAAAACTCGGAATACTCATGATACAACTTACAAACCATATGAAGTTCAAGAAGAAGGAAGACCAAAATATGGATGCCTCAGTCCCTTTATATTCTTAAACACATTAATCTATTGTATTTTTGACCAGCAATGAGGATTAATGCTCTTATTTATTTATTTATTAATAATTTTATTTGTTTACATTTCAAATGTTAACCATCTTCCTAGTCTCCTCTCAATGAATCTCCCTACCTCATCCTTCTTCACTTTGCTTCTAAGAGGGTGCTCCATAATCTAAAATCAAAAAAAGTGTCAGACTAACAATACAATTCTTTACCTTTAAAATGACACTTTTCACAGAAATAAATATATATGATTGCAAGCCTTAGGAAGCTCAAGATATATACATCTCTTGCCAAAGTTTATATCATCTAGGAAAAGATAAAAAAATATATCTTCTGAATGAGAAATTACATCAATGGGTGTTAATATCCAAATTTTTATAAAGAAAAATAGTATAATACAAGTAAGTGTACAATAAAACTTATTCCTATTGATAAATTATTGCTTGGCACTGTGAGGGGACAGGAAAGCCCATTCACGAAGTTACAGCCTCAGGTGGAGTCGATGGGTCAGAACTGAAGCTGTCAAGGAAAGAAATTGAGGCTTGTCACCATCAAGAGAGCTTATGAGAGGCTATTGGTGAAAACTAGTTGCAACAGAAGACCCTATCATATTGGAGATGTTGGTACCATGGGATGACCACCAAGAACAGCAGCAGCAGTGGAGTAGAGCCAGCCAGGGCCTAGAATACAAGCTACATGCTACCGAGGGCAGAGATAGAAAAGTGACCTAAGAATTTTACAGAAGCCCAGAAGATAATGTGTTGGTCCTAGACACTGGAACAAGAAGCTGTGAGGATGAAGTTGCCTTAAATACCTCAACATTTTAGCCAGAGTCATGGGATACCTGCTGAGGAAGATTGCTAACAGGGAGTGGAGTTAGTCCGAGAGAAAGATTTATATTGCAGTCAACAAAACTGAAAAGACCTGGACATCAGATGGAGATACGGAGTTTGAGTTTACCCAGCTGGTTTTTGATCTTTCTTTGGTCCAGTACTTCCTCACTATTATGTTTTGGAATGATAATATATATCCTGTGATATTGGAAGTATGTGAACATTTTTTTAAATTTGATTTCATAGGAGATTACAGTTAAGTGATTGTATGGATCTCAGAAAAGACTTCAAGACTTTTGAACATTGTTGACACTGTACTTTTGAAAATAAACTAAATGAATTTTTCATTATGCTATGGCTAGGTATAGCCCCCATAGACTCATGTGTTTAAAGAAGCCTATGGGGGCAGGGAGTGGAATGTGGTGATTTGAATATGCTTGGCCCATTGGAAATGGCACTATTAGGAGGTGCGACCTTATTGAGAAGGTGTGACCTTGTTAGACAATGTGTATCACTGTAGAGGAGGGACGCTGAAGTCTCATATACATGCTCATGCCTGGCCAGGGTGATCCAGATCTTTCTCCTGGCTACCTGCAGAAGACTGTCTTTTCCTTGCTGTCTTGAGATCAAGATATAAAATTCTTAGCTCTTCCACTATCATGTCTTCCTGGATGCTGCCATGCTTCTCATCATGATTATAATAGACTGGACCTCTGAAACTATAAGCCAACCACAATTAAATATTTTTCTCTATAGGAGTTACCTTGGTCAAGTTGTCCCTTTATAGCAATGAAACCCTAACTAAGACAGTTGTGATCTGCATTTAATCCTTGGGTGCATCTTTGAGGTCACTGTCAGAGATCTTATACCTCACCTTTCCCAGTGGATAATACTTTTGTTAAGTACTAAAGTTCATACATTGAACTAACAAGGGAAACAAACCCTTGTGGTGACAATTATAGACAATATTTATAATGGAATCATCTCTCCTTTTCCCAATAGTACATATATCTTAACCAAATATCATAATTTTAGGCTTTTCCAGAAAATGATTAAGTACTAATTGCTAGACGTCTACAAATATTGGAGTGTACAAGTCAAGATGGTCCAAATTGACATTTGGTAACTTTTATACCTTATTTTGAAAGCAAATATAAACATCAGTCAATGAATAATATAATATTCAGCCTCTTTGCAATTTGATTTACCAATGACATAGTTTGTGTTTTATGTTAAGCTCCATTGTGACATAAATTCTAGGTTGAGGTTCAAAATATAGGTATGAATTACCTCCTTTGTAAATCCTAAGTTAATATAGCATATGTTTGGGAATAGTTAAATAGTGGGAATTTGTTAGCTTGATATTCAAGGTCCTACCTATGAATTATTACACTATGAAACATTCATTAATTGCATGTGACATGACAGAACAAATATTAAGCATCATTTCAGGCTTGGGATCAGGAAGTCCTTTTCTCCCACAAACAACAATCATCTGACAGGAAAGAGAAGCACAAGGAAAAAGAATTGAGGATATGAGCACACTGATAGCAAGAACACCAAAAGAACCAGTTTTAAATGACAATATGGTGAGAAAGTAAAATTTTCATGCACTTTGGAAAACAATTTAACAGTTTCTTACAATGATGTTATAATATGAACGCTGTTAATTGATAAATTATTGCTTGCCCATGAAATGAGCAAACTAGAGCCAGATGAGAGTATATAAAGGCAGTCTTATTGGGAAACTGTTCTTGGGTGGGTGACTGGTCCCATGGAACAAGGCAAGGGAAGTCACCATGGGGAGGCAGACAGAGGGGAGGAGGAATATAATGAGAGAAAGAGTATGTGAATGCAGAGAGAGAGAGAGAGAAACCAAAATATATGAATTTTATAGTGAGGAGCTACTAGGGGAAAGGAAGCCAAGCCCCTGGGCTGGAAAATTCATGGTAGAGGGTAGAATTTGTCACCCATACATTGTAACAGGTAGGGACTAAAGGATGCTGGGAAAGCACAAAGACCAGGTCTACTTTGGTATGTTAACTATGAACCTTAGCTCTTTGTCCTGAGTGTGAAATCCAACATCCCACTTCAAGCAGAAATACATAAATTCATATGTTAGTTTTATTTATAGTTGCTTTAAATCAGAAATAATGTAGGTATAATTTTATGATGAATAGAAAATAGGAGGTACACCCACATAAGGACACCTCCTTAGTGATAAACATGAACAGATTACTGATACATTTACTGATTATTATATGTTTTAATATATTCTGTGTATATAAATCTCAAATGCATAATTTCAGGCACAGAAATTTACATCTGTAATTTCTGCCCTTGGGAGCTGATGAAGATGATGACCATGTATTCAAGCACTCAAGAAAAATCTGTGCATCATAGTTCATTCCATATCTAGAATGCAGGTTGAAATCTATTTTCAAAAATGTCGAAAAAACAAAAAGAAGAATGAAGAGTAGAAAAAACATGGGGAGGAGGAGAAGAGGAGATTGAGAAAGAAGGAAAGAGAAAGAAAGAGAGAGGGAGAAAGAAGAGAGGAGAAGAGAGAGAGGAGAAGGAGAGGAGAGGAGAGGAGAGGAGAGGAGAGGAGAGGAGAGGAGAGGAGAGGAGAGGAGAGGAGAGGAGGGAGAGGGAGGGAGGGG
Organism: Mastomys natalensis; assembly: GCA_021653895.1. NCBI lineage: Eukaryota > Metazoa > Chordata > Mammalia > Rodentia > Muridae > Mastomys > Mastomys natalensis. The sequence continues at coordinate 151,625 of JAJTUV010001794.1, forward strand.
AGGGAGGAGAGGGGAGGGGAGGGGAGAGGAGAGGGAAACCAAGTGCTTTCAAAGTCCATGTTCTATAAGGACAAGAAATGCAATAGTTACTATGGACACAAGTAAGAGGCTCAGTACCAAGAGTCTTAAAGATATTTTATAGAAATGTTTCACATATCGATTACAATGATAGACACAACACAACTAATTTTTTAAAGGTCATAAAATTGAAGTCAAAAAAGTTGAATCTTATTTTTAGTCTATTATACATGAAGTGAAAGTAAAGCAAGACATTCTTCTAGTGAATGACAAAAGACAGTTGGCTTTAACATTAGAATGAATGAGAGGCAAGGGGAAAGGATGATGCACAAAGAGGAAGGTGAACTACAGAAGCAGATCAGTGTGCCCAGGAATTCAGAGTTATCCTTAAAGCAGTATGAACTTTAGGTGGATCAACTGCCTGCAAATCACTTAGCAGAAACTCTTAGTCAGTGGAATCAAAGCTGGAGACTAATTGAGATATTATGTAGAGATGTGGTCAAGCAGCGAGGAAACTGCTTGATGTAAGGAGGTGCAAAGGAAAAATGTTCATTTTTCAAACAAATGTGTTTTGAGAATCTCTCTTGTTACAATGAGCTCGGTCTGTGTTGTGTGTGTTGTGTGTAGTCAGGAAAGCATGAGCACATGCATTATTCTCATAGAATTATGTTTGTCCTTGATGAATGAACAGAACACCAATGACTTATGCTCTAAGATCAAGAATCGACAAATGGGACCTCATAAAATTGCACAGCAATTTGTAAGGCAAAGGACACTGTCAATAGGGCAAAAGAGCAACCTACAGATTGGAAAAAGATCTTTACCAATTGTACACCCCACAGAGGACTAATACCCAATATATACAAAGAATTCAAGAAGTTAGACTCCAGACAACCAAATAACCCTATTTAAAAAATGGGGTAAAGAGCTAAACAAAGAATTTTCAACTGAGGAGTATTGAATGGCTGAGAAGCACCTGAAGAAATGATCAACATCCTTATTCATCCTGGAAATGCAAATCAAAACAACCCCGAGATTCCACCTCACACCAATCAGAATGGTAAGATCAAAACCTCAGGTGCCAGCAGATGCTGACAAGGATTTGGAGAAAGAAGAACACTCCTCCATTGTTGGTGGGATTGCAAGTTGATACAACCACTCTGGAAATCAGTCTGGTGGTTCCTCAGAAAATTGGACATAGTATTACCTGAGGACCCAGCTATACCACTACTGGACATATACCCAAAAGATGTTTCAACATACAACAGGGACACATGCTCCACTATGTTCATAGCAGCCTTATTTATAAAAGCCAGAAGCTGGAAAGAACCCAGATAAACTTCAACAGAGGAATGGATACAGAAAATTTGGTACATTTATACAATGGAGTGTTATTCAGCTATTAAAAACAATAAATTCATAAAATTCTTAAGCAAATGGATGGAAATAGAAAATATCATCCTGAGTGAGGTAACCCAATAACAAAAGAACACACATGGATGCTATGCACTCATAATAAGTGGATATTAGCCCTAAAGCTCAGAATACCCAAGATACAACTCACAGATCATGTGAAGCTCAGGAAGAAGGAAGACCAAGGTGTGGGTGTTTCTGTCCTTCTTAGAAGGGGTAACAAAATACTCATGGGAGCAAATATGGAGACAAAGTGTGGAGTAGAGACTGAAGGAAAGGCTATCCAAAGATTGTCCTATATACAGTCACCAAACCCAGACAGTATTTTAGATGGCAAGAAGTGCATGCTGACAGGAGCCTGATATAGCTGCCTCTGGAGAGGCTCTATCGGAGCCTGACAAACACAGAAGTGGATGCTTGCAGCCAACCATTGGACTGAGCATGAGGTTCCCAATGGAGGAGTTAGAGAAAGAACTGAGGGAGATGAAGGGGTTTGCAACCCCATAGGAATAACAACAATATCAACCAACTAGACTCCCCAGAATTCCCAAGAGATAAACCACCAACCAAAGAGTACACATGAAGGGATGCATGACTCCAGCTGCATATATAGCAGAGGATGGCCATCAGTGGGGGAGAGGCCCTTGGTTCTGTGAAGGCTCGATGCCCCAGTGTAGCTGAATGTGAAAACGAGGAGACAGGAGTGGGTGGATGGATGGGGGAACAACCTCATAGAAGCAGGGGGAGTGGGGATGAGATTGGAAGTTTCTGTGGGGAAACTGGGAAAGGGGATCACATTTGAAATGTAAATAAAGAAAATATTCAATTAAAAAAAGAAAAATTCAGTTAATATGAAAGTATATATTAAGGAGGACTGTGCAAGTGCTTAAGATTCACCCACACACTCCTTCTGAATAATGGAAAGTCTCACTGGGACAAGGTAGATATGTGTCATCTTTATTATTTTAACATATAATATGTGTGTGGAGTGTCACTGCATACACATGGAGGTCAGAGGACAACTTGTAGAAGTTCAAACTTCCTTCCACCATGTGGGTCTTGGAGAGTCTATCCTGGATAAATGATAATAATAATAATAGAAGAGGTCTTTACCTGGTGATCTATCTGTATTGTTTCTCATTATTAGCTCCCCCTCTCTCTTTCTCTCTGAGTGTGTGTGCATGTGTGTGTATGTGTGCGTATGTGTGTGTGTGTGTGTGTGTGTATTTTTAACTTCCCAAATTCTCAAAGAGAGTTATATACTACAAGACTGTCCAATAATACACAAATGAAAAGCAAAAAACTGCTTCTTTGAATATTTCCCATTTTTTACTGTGTCCTTTTCTTCTTACCATCCAGTATGTTTGATGATAATAGAGTTTAATTACAACAGAAACATTCATATTGCATGACCACTAGTAAAGAATAATTTCTGGTCTTCCTTCTTCTTTAGGTTCATGTGGTCTGTGAATAATATCCACTTATCAGTCAGTGCATACCATGTATGTTCTTAAGTTATTGGGGTAGCTCATTCAGGATGATATTTCCTAGTTCCATCCATTTGCCTAAGAATTTCACGAACTCATTGTTTTTAATAGCTGAGTAGTACTCCATTGTGTAAAAGTATCACTTTTTCTGTAATTCATTCCTCTGTTGAAGGACATCTAGGTTCAAGAAGAAGGAAGACCAAAGTGTGGGTGCTTCGGTCCTTCTTAGAAAGGGGAATACTCATAGGAGCAAATATAGAAACAAAATGTGGAGTATAGACTCAAGGAAAGGCCATCCAAAGACTGCCCCACCTGGGAACCCATCCTACATATAGCCATAAAACACAGATGCTATTGTGGATGCCAAGAAATGCATGCTGACAGGAGCCTGATATAGCCTGATATAGCACCTGAGAGGTGCTGCCAGAGCCTGACAAATACAGAGGTGGATGCTCACAGCCAACCACTGGGACTGAGCATGAAGTCCCTAATGGGATTCCAAATGGAGGTGTTAGAGAAAGGACTGAAGGAGATGACAGGCTAGGAGTCTCATATGAAAAACAATAATACCAACCAACCAGACCCCACAGCGCTCCCAGGAACTAAACCACCAAGAAGGAATACACATGGAGGGACCCATGGCTCTAGCTGCATATGTAGCAGAGGATGACCTTTTCAGACATCAATGGGAGGAGAGGCCCTTGGTCCTGAAGACTCAATGCCCCCGTGTAGGGGAATTCAAGGGAGAGGAGGCAGGAGTGGGTTGGTTGGTGGGGAACACCCTCATAGAAGCAAGGGGGGGTGGAATAGGGGATTTCGGGAGGCAGAATGGGGAAAGGGGATAACATTTGAAATGTAAATAAAGAAAATACCCAATAAGAAAAAGAATAATATCTGATGTTTCTGCAAGGAATAATGTGATTGCTCATTACTTATATGGTGCTGCAGTTTATTCCTTCCGATCATTCTTCTATATATCATAATAGAAGAATATCCAAAGATGCCTCTATTGTGTTCTTTTCCCCTTCTATCTTCTCTCTTTTATTCTCGACCTAAATAAAAATGTTGGAGGATGTGAGTACCCCAACTCTAAAGCAAGAAAAATATGTTTTAGAGTCATTTCATCTAAGTTTGGTTTCATTGTGCATAGCAACACAGAGTGATTACCACTAGGTTTCCCAAACACTATGATGAAAATTCTGTATTGACTGACAGCTTCAGCAGGAAAATACTATCTTACTTAGTAATGTGTGTCCTGAGCTACACACACGCACACACACACACACACACATGGTTCTGTCATGATAATTATATATTTTCTCATAATATTTATAATATAACAATATACACATATATACACACACGTGTTTGTGCCATATATATATATATATATATATATATATATATATATGGTTTGTTTGGAAGCATAAAATATGAGGTCTTTTTTTTTGGTTTTTCAAGACAGAGTTTCTCTGTGTAGCCCTGACTGTCCTGGAACTCAGAAATCCACCTGCCTCTGCCTCCCAAGTTCTGGGATTAAAGGCATATACCACCACTGCCCGGTGGTTTGTTTTCTTAATAATAAGAAAACAACACTGTTAAATTTTAAAATGGAATTTTAACATGCATGAAACAACAGTTTCCATGTAGACAGATATATGAATGGTGAAAATTTGCTTTGGGATGAATTTATAGAATGACCCACACAGTATGAAACAAGTAGCATTATCCAAAAACCAGATCCCTCCTTCGCTTCCATCTACCACTACTGTCATGAACTCAAACCACACTCATTGCAGAACTTCCTTTGGCTAAACCCATTTTCCATCTAAGGAAGCCATTTTTTTCCCTGCCCAAAGGAGCTGAGAAGAGGTGAGGAAGTTGGTTGTGAATTAAAGTCACATACTTTGCCAAGCAGTTAGGTTGCGAAATGAAAGAACATGGCATAAGGTTAATTTTGTCTGGTTTTAGGAACAAATTATTTTATTTTAGTTTGGGGGGAAGTAAAATGAAGCAATTCAGAAGGAAGAAAGAATTCCGGAAAGAAATTCTATTCTTACCAACCCAGCAGGGATGTACATTTCAATTGCTGAGAGGAAACAATATTAGATACAATGCTAGAGGCTCATTGGAAGAGGAAGCAGAGCCTAATTTGAAGCAGGAGCCATTCATAAAATGACTCACAACGTGCTTGCAAGAATTAAAGCAAGTTTATAAAGAATAATTCTTGTTTGCAATTTTTTTTTTCATTTCAAGAAAGTAATGAACAGGAATGTGACCCATACCTGAGGCTGCATCAATCTTCTTCTGTTTTTCAAACATGGTCATTATTAAAACAAGAGACAGACAGATAAATCTGTTGAATAGTCAGGGGCTGATCAACAATAGGCCAGCAAATGCCTAAAATCCTGGCTCACTGCCATACACATAGAGTAATAACAGAGCAGACAGCAAATGATATTTTATGAATTAGGAAAATCTGAGTACCAGATTTCTCCCAGGCAGGACATTAGGCAGTTTAGTCAATGATAGGTCCTTACATACGCCAGTTTGGCTGCCTCAAGGGAGTTACATGATGAAAGCAGGCGATAAACAGGAAGTATGTTTTCATCTGGGTCTTTTACACACTTCCTGCCTTACAGCTCTGGAGTCTGAGAGCACCATTCACCGCACCATTCAGCAGTGTGCCCTGCTGCACTCGGCCCTCCCCCACACTGTAGTATCTCAAATCTCTGGAAAGCGAAAAGCTTTGTAGGTAGTAGATGCCAGCAAAACTTCTCTAATACTGGGAGAAAAAAAAAAAAAGGAGCAATTCCTCTTCTATGTCAATTCTCAAGACTTTGTGACCATGGGGCAACCAAGTCACTCCAGATCAGAGCTGCTAATCAATCCCAAGCTCATTTCATGGGTCTCAGAGAATCTTTCTTCTTCTCACAGATTGTTGCTATCTCCCATTAGTCCCATGGAGAATGAACCCACTTTAGCTCCTAAAGGCTACTCTTCTACCCACCAGGACTCAGCTTTTAACACAATAGTTTGACCTTTAACCCTTGGGGTAATATAATTTCTGTGTCAAGGCTTTCTCATCTGAAAGACAGACCAACTACCAGGTTTATCAGCATGGTGGGAGTGAGGGATCAGCCTTTCTCATGTTCGACCTTTGTCCTTCCCCCTTCTTCCTTTCCACAGACACATTGTCCCTAGTGTCTTAGGAGGAGTATTGATGGTATTTGTTTTTTCTGTATAGAAAGAAGGTTGGAAAATAATCATCAAAATCATGTAACTCTTACCTTGTATAATCCTTATGAACAATCTCAGCAATATTCATAACTCCATCACCAGAAGAAAGGACACTCAGACAATACTGCCTTCACTGCAACCTGAAGATTGGAAAAGGAGAAAAGTTGCCTAGCTTGACAAAGGAATAACCTGGTGCAGTTGGCATTCAGAATTAAGTAATACTGCTATAGCAGACTTGGTATGCGGGCATATTTCTCAAAGCATTGATTTTCAAAGTTTATTTTTAAGTGTGGTGTGTGTGTGTGTGTGTGTGTGTGTGTGTGTGTGTGTGTGTGTGTGTGTGTTTGCAGATGTCTGTCAGGGTCAGAGGTATCATGTACCCTTGTATCCTTGGTTACAGTCAGGTAGGACATGGTTAATGTGGGTGTTTAAGAGAAGTAATCATACCTTCTTAAGAGTGGCAATTGATTTTAATTTGGGTCATCTCTCTAGGTTCAGAGTATTGGGCTAATTTTACTAAAGATTTCTGTGCTAATGAATACAGTAAGCCAATGAGAGGAGCCATGTAGACCTAATGGGAATGGAGAAAGTGTGTGACGTGTGTGGTTTAGGTATATGCAGACAGACATGCAAGTGCACACACACACATACACACACACACACACACACACACACACACTGGAATTACTGAAGCATTGACCTTCAAGTAATTCTTACCTAAATAAAGCCATCTGTTTTACATTTTAATTGATATTATAATTTGAAACCAATCTACACTACAAGGGCCACTAGGAAAAAAAAAAAACAAAATCAAGCGCTCAATACAAGAGCAGGGTATGCATGTTATGCAGGCCTAGTAAGAACATAGTCCTGCCAACATATTTTATTGTTACAAGTTACAAACACAGACACTAGCTATCAAATTAATAGGGTGGTGAACTCATACATGTATATAGTTATTGATTATTATTTTTTCTTCATATCATGTATGTTACACCATAGAAATTTTATTCATTCTAAGATTTATTCTTCTCATTAGTAAAATGGAGATGCTAAAACTGAATATAAGTTTATGTAAATTAAATTAAGATGAAGCATGTGAACAATAAACATGCTCTTCCCCATAACATGGTTCAATCGTTATTTATTTTAACTAATTAATTTACTAATGATTAAAAATAGGAACAACAACCAGCCAATATTAGCTGAACCTTAATAGCATAATACTTTAGCTGGAAAACATTATGTGACCTTTAATGACTATCTTCTTCCACCCCATCTCTGCCTTCATTAAATTTTATGCCTTTGGAGCACCAAGTTTGATCATTGGACAGTTTTTATTTTCACTCTTCTGAATATCACTTTGGCTTCATAGCTTGTTTCATACTTGATGCATTTTAAAAGGGCTGGGTTTCCCTTAAGTTTCTTTCTCATGACCCAGAATCTTATTCTGAATCCAACCTAATTCAATTCAGTTCATCAAAAGGAAAGCAAACCTTGTGTTTTCTAAACCATGACACAAAGATGATTAAGACAAGTCTCTGCATCAAGTTTCCTGCAGCCCCTCCTTGTTCTACCTCAGGTCAGACTGTTGATAATCTCCCTCTATTACTGGGATTTTTAGCTCAGTTTTATAATGCCATCTTCTTACAGAAACAGGACCAAGCAAGTTACAAATCAGAAGACTGCTAGCTGACCCTACAAAGGCAAGAATAGCTGTTTGAGATTCATTCATTATGTAGAAACAAGGAATTCTTCAAAAGAATGGTTAATCTTCAACTGCATCAAGAATTTAATAAAGCTGCATGAGTCAGGGGCATTTTTCAAGGCAATAATGAATCTGACATTAACTGGCCTTGCTCTCTAAGAGAAAAATGCATTCCAGTTCTCTCCTTCTTTAGGCGGCTAACTCAGAGGGTTGCACTAGGGCTGGTTTCTCTCTGCAGTCTCTAAGCTTCCACCATTTGTTGAGGACATTATCACTCCAAAGTCATTTAGGAGCCTAAACACTTTCCCTTTGTTTGCATTAGAGGAATAACAACCCAAATACCATGCCCATGAGGGAGAATGGAGTCTTTAAAAGCAGGTATATAATTCTGCCCAGATGCCATTGTTTTCCAGTGACATAACATGTTCATTTCAGTCTAACATTTCATCACTACCCTGACCATATAAAGTAAAGAGCACATGTCCAAAGGGCAGCAGTTTCATTGACTTAGATTCCTTAAGTCCAAAACTGATCTAAAAGCAGATAACTGGCAGAAAGAGAAGAAACTCTTGATGCCAGAAACCGAACTGAAATATTCTGTAGCAAGACCATTAGGTTGTTTTACACTGAGATATTCTGTAGAAGTGCTAGCACTACAATTTAATGTCTTTGATATTTAAAAAAAAATTCATGTCCTGTGTATCTTGAAATGTCTCTCTAAGGCAACAGCATCCTTTTTATACAGTTGATTATCAATTTTAATGTATTTCAAAAGAACATGTATGGACTTGGGGAGGGTTATTATGTATTCATTTTCTACATTATTAATTCAAAGTTTCCCTTGTTATTTCCTTAAACTTGGTCTGCTGTCATTTTCCAATGTTTTGAGATAATGGCCTAGATAATTAATTTTCAATTCTGTTTATCAATCGATGTACATGGGGGTACACATTTCTACTAAGAATTGTTATATCTGATGAATGAGTGAGAAAAAGTAGAATTTTGCAGATAAGGGGTTAGAGTAGCAATATGTTATATAAAATTGTGTCACGAGTATAGCATTATAAAAAACATTTGTAGAATCTGATTTCTTTCTACCAAAGGTTACTTGATTCATTTTCCAAACTCTTAGGTCCGTTCATAACTTTTGCCTCAACTTTTGCCTTCGACAGTCATCACTGGTCATGTATCTTGGAGCCAAGTCAGTCCTCTTACAGCTGTGGAGGAAGAACTGACAGAAAGAAAAAAAGACAGAAAAACTAACCCGTAAGACAAGTGTTGCAGAAAAGTTAGACATGGGCCTTCTAACATAAGCAGCTGAATCAGTGCCAGCAGCCAGTGTCTTGTTATGTGAAATCAGTGAACCTCCTGTTATTTCAGACATTATTAATAGGATATTCCATTGTCTTTCACTAAAATGAATTCCTTACAGAAACAGAACTTTCAATGACTGGAACTTTACCTACTCTCAAGTCTCACAATCATAAGTGTTGATAGTGAAGGGTGGCTCAATGAACTGACTTATCTTAGCAGACATTTACACTTTAAAAGCTGGATTAAATCCTCAGAAACCATAGGAAGTATAAAAAAGAGAGGTATGTCTGAACTAGTGAGAGACATATGTTGGCATGAAACAGTGAGTCCCATACTCATCAGAACTCTTAATGGCTTAACACTTGGAGTATGTTTAAAGACAAAGGTAGTTTAATCTTGTGACTTATAAGAGTCTCCCTATATGGTCAATAGAATGAACTTTGTATCAATGATGACTGATATCTAGAGAATGTTCAGGAGAGATTCTGAGATGTTTATTTCTTTCATTTATTGTTATTGTCAACAACATTCAATACATGATCTTCAAGATAAGTTAAAGCAGAAGATGGGTAGGTAACCAGGTAGATATCATTAGTTATGGTGGACATACTTACCACACAACTCCTTCATAGTCTACAGCCTGTAAAAGAAAGAAGTGAGATAACAAGACTGATAACTGGTCAGAAGAATGAGGCCTGAGAAACATCTCTGGTTCAGAAAGATGTGACATCCTAACCTTATGGAAAGACCAATAGAAAGCTCTCTTAACCTGGCTCCAGAAGTCTGAAATCTTGTTTCTATTTAGTAGAAGGATTTCTGATAAAGAATAAAGACATATTATGCTCCATCCAATAAGAGTAAATCTAACTGGACTGGCCAGTCTCCTGGACAGAACTAAAATTCCTTCTGGAAAAGCTGCTTATTCTGGAGATTTAGAGAGTGGTGTGGAAACATGTTTAAAATGTCAATTGGAACAATGATTTCATGGCTATTGTCTACTTTCAGACTGGAGATTGTGTCTGGCTCTGCCATATGCCATCTTCTACATTTCACTATTATTTCCTGGGAAACAAGAGGAGTCAGGAGCATCATCTTGGTGAAAGAAATCTGTCTTTTTGTACAGGATAGAGAGGCAAATCAGAACAATAGTTCCAAATAACTATCTATATGTAGTCAAGAGTCAGTGTGTTCAAATCAAACTCTACCTCACTGAAATAACTTTTCTTCACATATTGTCTGAGTATATGTCATCTGTTCTTCATAATCATTTCATCCAATTATCATCTCATGTTGCTTAGCCCAATGCAACTCCCCTCTTATATCACTGGAAATTTGGTGCCTCCTTTCATCTTGATTTTTGTTTCTACTTCATGTTGCTTTGTTTCTGTTTTGGACATTTTTAATATGTTTTCTCATGTCACTACCTTCTATATCACACTCAATGATCTTTCTAAAACCCACAATCAATCAGATTATTCACATAAGTCAAGCCTATCCACATTTCTCAAGATTTTCTTATAGTCTAGTCACCATGTATTTATCTTATAAATTTCTACCACTTAATTTTTATACCATATGTTACCTCCTCATTAAATATACTGGTATTTACATTACCACATCCACCTTTGCATAGGGGATAATAAAAATTAAGTGCTGAGCCTTGTAGCTTCTGAAAGAAGAAGAAGAAGAAGAAGAAGAAGAAGAGAGGAGGAGGAGGAGGAGGAGGAGAGGAGGAGGAGGAGGAGGAGGAGGAGGAGGAGGAGGAGGAGAGAAGGACAAAGAAGACGAAGAAGAAGAAGAGGGAGGAGGAGGAGAAAAAAAGAAGAAAACTAGTGTGAAATTAATGTTTCATTCTCTATCTTATGAATACAATAGAGCTGCTGATGTTTTTTTAGAGCACATACATAGTTAAAATAAAATAAAATCCTGTTAAATTCCAAAAGTATCATGGATCCTAGTTTAAGCAGCTAAGGATACATTTTCTGGTCTGGAAAAAGAAAAGGCTTAGAGTGAAAAATTGAGCTGCAGCGCATAGTCAGAAAGTAGTTGGATAAGGAAGAGATGCACACAAGTTCCTTATCACCAACTATGTTGTACCTCAATAGTTTGTTCTATCTGACTAGTAGTGGTGATGCAGGACACTCACAGCAAGCATATTGAGTCATTGTTGAATTTACTGGTTGATACTGATAATTTAAATCTCATCTAACTCACTTCTTCTCTTTTGAGGAACTGAAAGGTTGAAAATCTACTTCATAGATTCATGAGTAAACTCAGTAATTATACCAAACTATTAATATGATTTTTAAAAAATCTTGGCCAAAGACAACTAAGTGACTCAAATTCACATTGTCAAAAGAAAGCCATTGCTTTCCTTTTCATAAACCACAAGAGGCCCATTTGCCCTTATTTCATCAGGCTTCTGTAGTTTGTTTAACCTGAATCTAAAGAATGGGGAAAAAAGGCTGAAATATTTTGGCATATCCTTGAGAATTTTAAGGTTTTCTGTTTCTGGTGCTATTCCAGAGAAATTCAAATTAATATTCTCATAAATGCTTTAAGAGGATATACTACCACCACAAACAGACAACCCACACCACACTCGCAAATGTAAAACAAAGAACTCCAAATAAGTTACCTCTTTTTGATCTGTTGGCCAATAGGGATAGTTTTGCAGACTGCTAACCCTATGAGCCTGCTGATAATCCACTATTGCTGAAGATACTACACATTTGAATCACAGAACATGGGTGCTTCAAACTAATTCTCTTGGAAGTAGCATTCCTATTACTGAGAGCTCATGATGTTGGAAGTTGTCATGTGAGCCACCAAATGAAAAAAAGTAGGTCTCAGTCTCATCCAGGTGTAAACTTTGCAAATTACAACAACTGAACTGAGAAGGTAAGTCCACCAATAGAACAGTGTGTGAATGATATGGGAGTGAAAAAACACTTGGATTAGAAGTCTATGCCACTGTGTCTCCATATTTGCACCCTTGAGTATTTTGTTACTCCTTCTAAGAAGGATTGAAGGCTCCTCTATCTGGTCATCATTCTTCATGAGCTTTATGTGGTCTGTGAGTTGAATCTTGGGTATTTCAGGCTTCTGGGCTAAAATCCAATAATCAGTGAGTGAATACCATGTATGTTCTTTTGTGATTGGGTTACTTCACTCAGGATGATATTTTCTAGTTCCATCCATTTATATAAGAATTTATCAAATTCATTTTTTTTAATAGCTGAGTAATATTCCATTGTATAAATGTACCACATTTTTTGTATCCATTCCTCTGTTGAAGGGCATCTGGGTTCTTTCCAGTTTCTGGCTATTATAAATAAAGCTGCGATGAACATAGTGGAGCATATGTCCTTGTTATGTGTTAGAGCATCTTCTGGATATATACCCAGGAGTGGTATAGCTGGGTCCTCAGGTAGTGATATGTCCAATTTTCTGAGGAACCGCCAGACTGATTTCCAGTGCAGGACAGAAACTGAAGGAGGGACTGTCTACAGACCATTCCACCTGGAAATCCATCCTATGTGCAGTCACCAAAGGTAGAGGTTGATGTGGATGTCAGGATGTACATGCTGACAGGAGCCTGATATAGCTGTCTCCTTAGAGGTCTGCAAGAGTCTGACATACTCAGAGGCAGATGCTCACAGCTAACCATTAAACTGAGCATGGGTTCCCAATGGAGAAGATAGAGTGAAGGCAGAAGGAGTTGAGAGGATTCCGACACCATGAGGAAAGCAACAATCCCAACCAACCAGAGCCCCCAGGGTCTAAACCACCAGCCTGGGAGCGCTTAGGGAGGGACCCATGGCTCCAGTTATATATGCAAGGGAGCTATATATAAGTGGGAGAAGAGATCCTTGGTCCCATGAACGCTGGACGTCGTGGGGGGGGGATACTCGAGGGTGGGGAGGTGAGGTACAGGGGAGGTGGGCGGGGGTACACCAACGTGGATGCAGGAGGAGGGGGGAAGGGATAGTGAGTTCCTGGGAGGGAGGGGGAAATGGGTAAGGAGAGAACATCTGAAATGGAAAAAAAATTTTCCAAAAAAAATTTCCAAATAAAAAAAAAAAGAAGTCTATGCCACAAGAAGTACCCATACCTAACACCATTCAAGGAGCCAAGAATTTGTCACAGGCCCTAGAAGGAAACCTATTCATACTATTCTGCTAAATGGACATGATATTCAAATGATTATTAATGAATTATTGTTTGGTTCATGTATCAGAGCATCTCTCAACTTTAATAAAAAAGAAAAGTTTTTCATTTCAGTACATGAAATTAATACTGAGACAGACGGAACTGGTCATCACAAGTTCAGAACAAAAGACTGGATATTTCAATCTAAAACAAACATTCTTATGATAACCTTTTGCTAACGTTCAGGAAGCTTGGTGGAACAGGGGGTAGGCTTTAAGAACCAGAAGTAGTAACATCAGGGAAACTTTTTTAGGCACAGCAAAGCAGGTACACATATGAACTTACAATGATTGTAACAATAGGCATAAGACCTTTGTAAAATACAAGATAAAACCTTAGCATGGGTTGAAGAATATGGACAGGTAATTCTAGTAGTAGCTTGTAGTCTTCAGATACTTTATGGATTTTTATTTCTTCCACTCTTCACATTTATTTTCTTCTACCCTCTAACACTAGAAAAAAAGGATAGAGGTAGAAAGAAAGAGATCCCTGAAGAAAGTCATTGCTAGAAAGGGAGCAATATTATCCTTAGACTACATTCTGATGACTAGGAACATTGAGTTTCTTGGGGGCAGTTTGATCTTTGCCATCAGGATGTCTAATTTCTGTTTTGTTTTTCTCATTATTTAGTCTTTGCACATAATTACTTAACAAATAGTGAACAGTAACAACCAACAACCAACCATCAACCATCAACCAATCAACATCTCATCAACTTCTCAGGGATGTAGCATTTATACAGCTTCTCAAAAGGACCCAGAGTTTCAAATGTCACATAACTGCAGACCATCTGTAGCTGCCAAAATCATGTTCCTGCTAAAGTATGAGTCAAATGATAGCTGCTGTGGACAATCTGAAGTAGTCCTATATCTTATACCTGTGATTAAAACAAAAAAACCCATATTTTTATGATTTTTTATGTGTTTTTAAAGAATTCAAGGAGCAATTAGAACTTAATAATGAGACAGATTTCTCTAATGATGTCTAACCCTGATAGACTATAAACACACTAGGTCAGGATCTGATACAAAACTACTCAATGGGGAATAAAAAGAAGTAATCTGAGACTTGGATGGGAAGGGATGACTATGGAGAGATGAGTATGTTAAGCATAAATTGTATAAAATTCTCAGTTAATAAAAATATTGCCAAAAATAAAAGTAAATAAAAAAAATAAATAAAAATATTACTGCCCACATCCAGTGCTATAATAGACCAAAATAGTAGCTAGCAACCTGACTGATTCTTACTCGGAGACATTAAATAACTTATGTAGAGAAGATAAAGCAGAACTTTTCATCTGGCCACACTGGCATCACCTGGAGAACAAGTAAACACTGACTCCATTTCCTAGAGATTTCAATTTAATAAGCTTTGCATGGAGCCTAAGCATTGCTGTCTGTTAAAGAAACTCAGAATGTACTAATGTACAGGCAGGACTAAAATTTAGTACTGTAGCCCAGGTGGGTCTTCAATAAATAAATCCAATCACTGATGATCCAAAGCAAGATGATCAGAAATTCCAGGCTAGCCTGAGCTACACAGGGATAACTTGTCTAAATAATGTAAAGATAAACAAATATAAAACAAGCCAATTTTCTTTAAATCATCATGAATAAAAGAAAGGAATCTCTCTTTACCTGGACTTAATCAACAAAGAATCTCCTGGAGGCAATACGATTGGTTTTAGCAATTGCAAAGCTTAGTGGTATTTTTCTTTTTCTATATAATTCCCTCACAAAACTTACTGTTTAGTTCCCAACTGGTCTCAAAAGAAACTAATCATTTCTTGGACTATAAACTAAACTAACTATTCACTGTCACACTCAAGAGGGCCTGAAAGATATGACAGTTAAGCATGAATAACACGAATAGAGTTTTGTTTTTGTTTTTTTTGACAGACAAAAATATTGGTAAGAATATTTTGGTAAGGAAATTATATTTACTTAATATAAAATATGTGTCATGTAGATAGGACAGAATTACACATGCCAGTACTTAGCAAGTAGATGAATATGTATCGTCATGAACTCTAGGGCAGCCTTGGCTACACAATAAATGTCATACTGACCTGGACTACACAGCAAAACCTAGCCTATTAAAAGTGCTATGTTAATCTAAAATGTCAATAACATAATAAATTGAGGTGGAGAATAATATATTGAAACTTTTTTATTTTAAAATGTTTCTATAAGTGAAAATTATTCTATAATAAGTTTTATTTTTATTTTTGTCTTCATTATGATTTAATCACAACATTTCTTCTTTCCCTTTCTTTCCTCCACACCTTCCCATATATTCTTCCCCACAGTACTGAAAATTCATTGTGCTTTTTTATCACTAATTCCTGTTGTATGCATATATGTATATAAATATATATTGGCAAATATAATCTGTTTAGTCAATATAATGCTACTTTTATTTTTAAAGCAGATAAAGTTATATGTTCTCTATGCAATATCACACTTTTATATGCAATGTAAATTATAATTTCTTTCTGTGCTAAAAGTAGCATGCAGTTAGCACTTTCTATTATAGTTCAAGACAGAGAATTGAACCTGGCCTCATATATGCTAGCCAAAGCTCTATCTCTGTATGATTAAACATTTATTTACAGTTTATAGCTATGTGACCAAATCTCTTCATGCTTTATTCTACATTTTGCTTATAGATAATCTGTACGTATGAGCTGCTAAAAATAATTTATAAATTTACAATATTTTCAAATAATTTGACATGACGTACAATAAGACATACAAAAATAAAACTAGGAAAATGATAATCAAATTATCAATAATACTATACAGAAAAGAACGTAAAAGAAAAATACAGTATTTGGATAGTAGGGGAAACAATTATTCTTTTTATTAGCAACAATAAATTATCTCATTTAGGAATAGTGTTTTTATTGCCCTAAAATTCTCCTTGCCTTCTAGATTATTTGTAACTTCTATTGATATATTAAGTACTTTGTAATACATGAGTTGTCTAGTGTTTTCAAAGTTAGAAAATGGAACAGATGGAAAATATTAAATAGTGTGGGTGGCTTATTTGACTTGGCATTGGAGATTGGATTCTATAATGTGATAAATCATACTGAATTTAATCTTACCTACACTACTGGTAACCCCAAACCTTCTGCTCTACCCAGGAGGGGATGGGCTGACTGCTTGGGGCCTGTCATGCATATATTTAACAATATAATTTCTTTCACTTTCATGTTCCACAATCCTTTGCAATAGAATTAAAAACAAAGCATGTGGGAAATGTCACAACCTTTACATTTAAATTATTGAAACCAATAACAAATTAATGACATGGAGAAAAACAAATAAACGAGAATCCAGAAGAGCCTGAGGAAGCCAAGAGAATGAGATATTGTCTACATAGGAGTTACTTGAAAAGTGTAAGACAGATATGCCTGATATTTTACCACTGATCAAATTCTGAAATTATCTATGGAACATGTAACACAGGCCGATATAGGAAAATATTTCTAAAGAATATAAAATGAGTATTCTGTGTCTCAAAGAACACTAGATTTAACCTTTGATCTTGTTTCCTATCCATGGTATAAGTCTTCTAATTCTGACGGTAAATTGAAGGTAGTAATACAAGGTGATAGAATTTCTGTAAGAAGTACATTAGGTGACATATGTTAAGTCTTGAATATTGTGTTAAATGTTGAATTGAGGAAAGCCCAATTCTACACAAAGAACTATAGGCAACTGAGGGAAACTGGTAAAGAGAAGGTAAACTTCTCAAAGGAAGAGTTCACCAATTAGTTGTTCAGTGAAAATGATCAGCCTTGAAAACATATATAAAGTAATACTATAGGACTGAGCAGGTTATATTTAGGACTATAAAGGTATATGCATGCAATAACAATGAATCAAGAGGCATGAATTTTAAGAGTAGTTGGGACACTCACACACATATAAGTAAGTGTGTGTGTGTGTGTGTGTGTGTGTGTGTGTGTGTGTGTGTGTGTTTGGTGCAAGGAAGAAATATTGCATTTATATTATCATCTCAAAAGACTTGTTGACTTGAGTTGTCAAACCAAGATGTTCATGTACACACCCTTACATAGGAATACATTTTTCTTTGCCCTGGAATTCCTTGAGCAGAAATTGATGTTCTATACTGCATCATGTACTTTTTACTGATAGTCTCAGCAATAAACACACTCTAGTGGGTGTGTCACTTTTTATTAAACAAAAATGTTACTGAAAGAAAAACTTTGTCAAATACCATTTACTATTGATTGTGCCAGTTCTTTTTTAATGGAATATGAGAATTCCATTTGTTAACATATAACTGGTAGTTCTGTTCTGTGGGACTGTGTAAGGGTATCCTGGTTCTTGGCTGGGCATGGGCCTAGAACCCGAGACTCCAAGGGAGAAACGGCAGGAGTTCAGCCACATCCCCAGAACTCAGAGTCCTAACAAGCAGTCCAATCTCCATAGACCTACATTGTTCAGTCACATAGGCCATTACAGCCCCTCCCAAAGTGCACAGGTAGAGGGTGTAACTACAGGCCTCAGGCCCTAGAGATTTACATACTAATGAAGGTCAGAGGGTGGAGCCAATTAAGCATGCCCCAGAACCTCCCCCTTTCTCCCTCCCTACTTAACTCAGGTCTGCCCTGAGTTTGGGGGGGTACATCCAGATCCATCTACCATCCGCCATGACAATAAACCCTTTTGGAACCAAGGACTTCCTCGTATCATTGGGGCCTGCCGAGTCTGCCGCCACCGAAGCCTCCAGCCCCTGGAACCTGGGACCTTTCTCCGGTATGTGACACAGGCTGCCTGGATGCCTCCAGGCAGCCTCCACCACGCAGGCCCCGGTCCACTGCTCGTGGGCCTGGGGCCTGCCTCGTGGGCCCCGGGACTCCACCGATGCGCCCAGTTTTTCCCACACTGTTCCACATACCAAAACCTGTATGTGGTAGGCCACTATCAAGCAGACTTAATTTATCTGTGTGAATTCTTGTTTATTTATATGAAGTGTAAAAGACACAGTTTAAAACATCTCCATCACTATAATTATGGATTGTATTATTTATACCATATATGTTTGCCTGAAATATGGAATATGGAGATGACATAGAATCTATGTTCCTTCAGTTACTATTCTGGAAGCAAAATTGATAGAAATATAAGTCTAGGGAGAATTTAAAGAAAGTAGAATCATAATTTGCCTCATGAGTGCTAGGCATTGATACTGATGTTGATTCTGACACCAGCTAAAAACTTGTATGTTGGAGTTCAATAGTTCAGTAGCTTAAATCTGTCTTCATAATTCAATAATTTCAATAATTTTATAAATTTAATTCTGTGCATAAAATTTCCTTGGACATTATCTGGAGTCTGTTCCTCTTTCTATAATGCTCTATAATTGATACTCTATATAATATTCATCAAAACCTTGACTTTGAGTTCCATATTGTTCAGACAGAAGTAATATCACAAAATCCCAACAAATGTTTTAAGGGTTGTTTCTACAACAAAATTGGTATGATGTCAGTGATCATTGTTACTTACCTCAAAAGACAAATTTCAATTGAGGTTCACATAACTCCTTTATACCCTTCTAGTTCCTTTTACTGTCCTTTTTGGACCCACTATAGGCTCATCTTTATGATCTGTGTCAGCAGGCTCCTATTTTCTGGCTCCTGGTTGATCATAACCAGTGCAGAGTATTGGTAAGAACTGGATGAGAGGAATGGGTATATATGGGATATCTGTTATCATAATTTCAAGTTTTCCAAGTAGCTTGAAGTTTTTGCTTTCTACTATTAAAGGTCATTGCTTTTGTTAGTGAATGTTGTCTCTAGGTATCATTGAATTTCACTAGTGATTTTGTTTCTCCTGATGATTTAGGACTGTGATTGTTTGAATGACAATGACTTTCATAGGCCAGTACTTCAGAATGTTTGGTCCCTAGTTGGTGCAAGTATTTGGAAGAGATTAGGAAACGTCCTAGTTAGAATTTCTATTGCTCCAAAGAAACACCATAACCAAAAAGCCAGTTGGGGTGGAAAGGGTTTATTTAGTTTACAGTTCCACATTGATGTTCTTCACCAAGGGAAATAAGGGCAGGAACTCAAGCAGAATAGGAATCCAGAGGCAAGAATTGATGCAGAGGCCATAGAGGAGTGCTGCTTTCTGATTTGCTTCCATGTCTTTGTAAGCCTGGTTTCTTGTAGAACCCAGGACCACGATACCAGGGATAGCAACATAGAGCATGGGCTGGGTCAACACTAATCACTAATCATAATTAAGAAAATACCTTAACCTGGATCATATGGGTGCATTCTCTCACTTGAGATTTTCTTCCTTTCAGATGGCTATCTAGATTGTATCTAGTTGACATCCAACTAGCCAGGACAGGAGGTTTGACCTTGTTGAAAAATGTGTGTCTATGGGGATGGGCTTTGAAGTTTCAAAAGTATACATCATATCTAGTTCTCTCTTTCTCTATTTTGTGCTTATGGATCTGGATGTAGCTTTCGTCCATGGCTCCAGTGATATACTTGCCTTTTGCCAAGTTGCCTGCCCTGATGGTTATTGACAATAGACATCTGGAACTCTAACCTTCAATAAATGTTTTCTTTTATAAGTTGCCTTAGTCATGGTGTCTCTTCTGAGAAATAGAAAAGTAAGACAAGGACTAAATATATGCTTTCCCTTGTAGTTAGTTGGATTCTTGAACAATTCCTTGTTGATGTTCTTTTGTCCTATCTATACCTTAGCAAAGTCTTCCTATTGTATTTGCTTCAATTTCATTGTGCTATTACTGTCCTATAGATCTCCAGTTGAAATGAGAAAGGAAATGAGGGAAATTAAACTAAAAGGGGAAGAGAGAAGTGAAACAACCAAAAACTCTACAAAATAATGTCAAAATAAGCCTTGGAGAACACATATCCTCCAGCAAGTCTCTTCTTCCTTTCTTCTACCCACATGCTCATCCCTTTATACCCACCTGTAGGCATCATATTCATGCTTAATGAAATCTAGATGAGCGGACTTCAGTAACTCCAAAGAACTTCAGCGGCTCCCTAGAGTCTCAAAGTCACCCAATTTCTTAGGTTACTGTAGCAAATTATCTGTGTTCCCTGAACTATATTCTTATCCATTCTTATGCTGGAGAACTTACTAAAATTTGTTTACCTTGGGTCTCTGATCACTTTGTCTCTTTACATTTAGTTTTAGAATTTAGCCCAACTTTGTTTTTCTTTTTCCATTTATTTATTTATTTATTCATTCATTATTATTCATTTATCCACTTTACATCCAATTGCTGCCTCCCCTCCTCCCAGATACTTCTTTATTGTCATTATCTCTATCACAATCAACATCTCAACTCTATAGGTCATTGTAAAGATTAAATTAGTTGATGTACAAATGCATTTAAAGAGAAATAGCACATTTTAAGTATTCTACCAGTCTTGGCTGCTATTATCATTTCATTTTGTAGGAGAAAGAACAAAAACATTGAAGACATTAATTTCTTGTTTCATTAATTTAGGTATTATTTATATAGCAGGGATTTGAGGGGGCTTCAGGAATTAGAGAGGACCAATGTCAGCAGTTACTATGCAGCTCAGCTATTAGACTACCTCTTCCCTATAGACAGAAAAGGTTGCTTTTTCATGTTTTTAGGAATGAGACCACATTAGTACAAACTTCAAGAATTAATTATCATGAAAAAAATTGACCTCTACTGAAATATGTATATGTTTTCTCTAGTCAAGTGATGGAAAAGGACATTATCACTTTTATTTTCTTCTGTACCTTAAACAAACCAGAAAGATCAGTATAAAAGACAATATTCAAAACACAATAGTTAAATTTTCTAGGATGTTGATAAAAATGATATTCCTTTTTTTCAATTTTGTTTAGACATATATTCATTTTATTAAAGAAATAGTACATATGCATTTTCTGTGAAATGTACTTTGAAGGAATGTCAAATAGAATAGCATAAATAATTAATTCCTAGATTAGTAACGTGCAATTATAACCATCTTGCTTAATCCGGGTATTTTCTGAGGCACACACGTTGTTTGACTGTCAGCCTACTATTTGTCTTTAGTGATACAAAGCAGAGGAACTTATTACAAACACAGCTAATTAAAATTCAGCCAAACATCTTAGATTTTCGAATGGGAAAAGACTCAGGAAATTAAGTGAGCTTCCTGTAGGAATGTAGTTTCAATTCACATTTTATCTGGTATCATATTTTCCTGCCAAAACCATTGTATTACGCTACAATTATCCAGTGGTGCTATTTTACACTTGGTTATTATTTCAGAAACCCGGCTTCCGATGTCTAATAAGGTTTCCACACATAACTCCCACACCCCAGAGCTGCCTTCAAAGGTCATTTCTTCATCCCGTTCTTTGCTGGCATAATTGCACCTGCCAGGTGAACTGCAAAACAAGTCCCAGGCGCACACGGTGAGTCAGCCACTGTCATCTAAGCTGCTTTCCTGTTTATGCTAGTCTTGAGCATTATGGGCTGGGAAGGCTCGGGGGCCATTAAGAGCTTCTCCTTTTGATATCCAGAATTTTCCATACATTGGACCTCAATTCCCATAACAGGAAGTCGAAACAGACTTGATATCAAGGAAGCAAGTTTTAAATCAGCTCAAACAAAGAAAAAAGAAGGGAGAGAGAGACCCCTAACGTTTTAAAAACATCTCAATTTGAAAAGGGAAGTGTGTCATGTTCCTGAGACAGTTTTAAAGACTTGCAACCGACTGCCAAATCGTTTGCCCCATCTCCCTGTCATGTTTACATTTTGGGCAATCTCCCCTGGGCTCCCTCAGTTAAAATTCATATTTCCTTATTGCTAGTTGCAAGTCTCACAGTAGAACTGAAGATTTCTCTGAACAAATAGATGTGTTTATATTTTCCCAGGTACATTTATAACTTAGGCAAAATGTCTTCAAAATTCCATCTTATCCCTGACACATGATGTACTAATGTGACCTCCCTCATAAGTTGTCTATTAGCCTGAAACAGAGTAACCATGTGGAAAGTATAGTCTCAAAGTCAATGATGCCATCTGTTTCTTGCCAATTTACATTTTTAAAAATCTAAGATTTGTAAAGCCTTAACTGAACAAAGGTAAACAAGATTTTATTCACAGACATTCCAGGTCATTGGTATGCTCCTTCTAGCCCTCCAGAAGATGACAGTAAGATTCTATTGCTAACGGCAACTCACACTTCAATCAGAGAACACAGAGAAATCCAGCTGGCACTGAACAGGAAGCTTCATCTCTCCCAGTGAGCTTTCATTGTACTGGAAGATGCTATGCACATTACCAAGGCAGAAAATAATCATGTTTTACCCACCTGTGAGTCCTGCAAGTGGTAATAATGACTGTCCTGGAAAGACATGCTAGTGAAATATTGCTACAAACACCATAGGGATAATTAATAGCTTTCTAACTAAATGTCAGGCCTATTCTACAATGTGAAATCCATTTCACAGAATGCTACCATTATCAGGTTTAGAACCTGTGATTAGACAGGTCATAGACCCTAGTAGAGGTCTAGTGCCATTATTCTACTAAAGAGACATAATATTAAACTAATTTCTAATGACATGTTATTATATTCACTGATTAAGTCACCTTTATACCCTTATCAGAGAAGCTTCTGTTTTCACTAGATGACAATCAACAGAGAGACTAACAGTTGGGTCAAAATACAGAGAATAAGATCCTACTGAGTTATCATCCATAAAAGGAGCATAGATTACTCACTCCTACCTTCCAAGGCTTAACAATCATTGTTGAAGAATGTCAGAAATAATGTAAGAGCTGGAAGTAGTAGATAATAATAAGGAAACCATGTCTTCTGGACACTATGTAGCAGGACAGCAACATATATGAACTTACAGTAGTTTGGCAGTACTCACAGGAGCTGTAAAACGTCCAAGCAAGAGAATAAAAAGGTAGCATAAAAAGGGTAAATGGGCATAAGGTTCCACCTCTAGCTATGGAGAACTTGGCAATGGCTGACTTCTTGAAAAGGATTAATAGGTTTTCTCTAATAGTGTAACCCCTAATAAATCAACCATACTCCAATGGAATGGCATACATTCATAAATAATTAAGCAAATTGGCGTTGATGGAGAAAATAAACACACAAATTTAGATGAGAAAGAAAAGAGGGTAGATTTGGGAACAACGGAAGGAAAGAAGTGGTTATGACCAAAATTCATTGCAGGAAATTCTCAAAGAGCTAACAAAAGAAAAGACCGACTGTTGGTGGTACAGAATATTTTGTTGTTTTATAGAAATTGTGTGACAACTGAACTTTGGTGTCATATTGTTTTGTTTCTTTATTTTGCTTTGTTTTACTTTTGCTTTGTTTTGTTTTTATTTTTGTGATATCAAAATACTCTGGCATGAACAACTTCAGGATAAAGAGGTTTATTTGCCTCACAATTACAGATTATATTATATCCCTTGATTTCAGGGAAATCAAGATGTCAGGAACTAAAGGCAACTATAACATTACACCCACAGTGAAAAGAGAGAGAGTAAATTAACATATATACATTATTATTCAGCTCAATTTGTCTACTCTTATACAGTCCAGGATCCCCTGTCTGGAACAAAGTCATTCACAGTGAATGGTTCTTCCTACTTCAATTAAATGTAGTCAAGATAACCCACCATAGACATACCTGTCTCTTAAAGTTTGTAGTGGAGATGACACAATAACTCACAATAGCTCAGGTGATTTTTGTTCATAGCATTCAAAATAGTCCTTGTTTATTTTCTAATCCCACTGGGGAAAGGTTTCTGATATAAAGGGCATACTAAAAATGAAATGTGTTAGGTACTCTATTCCCTTAGTTTCCCTTATTCTATTCCCTGAGCTAAGTAGCACTATTGTCATTTTACATTTAGGAAATACATTCAATGAAAGTGACTACACAAATCACACAACTGGGAAGACATTATCCCTTAGAATATGCATCCAAAGAGTCTGACTCTAATCTTATGTTCTTCCTTCCCTAATCTGTGAAACTTAAAGTACTGTATCATTAAAATATTATATAATACTACTGTGATAAGAAGTGTAATAATTTCACACATTAACTTTAAGGTAATTTGGTATCACAATTTCTTTAAAATATATATCACATTATAAATATAATTATTCAATGAAAAGGCAATGAATGGTAAAAAGAAAATTTTTAAAGTAATGTATAATCAATAAGAGGTAAATGAAGATCACTCTCAGGGTTATCATATAAATAATTGAAGTCTGTTTTGATAAATAGTAACAACTCCTAATAATAAGTAGAACAAACAAAAAACTTAAAAAAAACAAACAAACAGAGGATAGTTGCCCACCTAATTCAGGATAACCAACAGAAGAAGATAAGGGTTTTTGTTTGTTTGTTTGATTTTTAAGAATCTATGTCTTGATTGATACCATTTTTAGACAATTTTGTAACATTTCATGATAAGTTCCTAACTTAAAATTCCCAGCTCATAATAGTTGACTCATTGGTTTTATTAGTTACTGTCTTAGTGTTTCCATTCCTGGGAAGGGACACCATGACCAGGGCAACTCTTACAAAGGACAACATTTAATTGCGGCTGGCTCATAGTTTCAGAGGTTCAGTCCATTATCAGCATGATGGAAAACATGGTAGCATCCACAGTGCTGAAGAAGGAACTGAGAGCTCTGCATTTTGATCCAAGGGCAGACAGACAGAGACTCTACTCTTCTGCAGGAAGTAAAAAGGAGGGTTCTCTTCCACACTGGGAGAAGCATGAGCATAGGAACTCAAAGCCCACACCAACAGTGACAAATGTCTACAACTACTCCAACAAGACCACACCTCCTAATAGTGCCACTTCCCATGGGTCAAGTATATTCAGGCCACCACAGTTAATTTTCTTGTGATCAAGTACCTCATAAGACATAAGTTAAAAGAAACGTATGTGTTGTCTTGGACATTAGAGGACTGTGATCGATTGGTAGAGAAGAGATGGTGTCCAGAGTACCTTGTTTCACTCAATGGTGATAAGAAATCATCCAAACTCATTTTCTTTTTCTATTTGATATTTTATTTATTTACATTTCAGATGTCATCCTCTTTCCCTATTTCCCTTCCATAGAACTCCCTATCCCATCCTCACTCCTTCTTTTTTTGCTTTTATACCACTTGAATTACATGCAAGTATTCAGGTCAGTTCTAGGTTGAAGTACTAGCAATAAAATAGATGCAAATAATCAAGGAACAAGCAAGACAATAAACAGAAATAGTCAAAGAGCAAAAAAGGCAATAAACAAAATTCTGTGAACACTCCCATGATCACTGTTTATAAGGGCTTATCAGGATGACTAAAATATCTGAGCCAACTTCCCTGTTCTAGCTCAAAGTCATTTTCATGTCTAAAGCCTACTTCCTTGTTGTAGCCTAAAATTTAGAAAAGTTTAAAAACACTTGCAGTGTATTTGATATAATTCTAACACCTATCTGGATGTTTTAACTTTACATAGTGAGCTTATGAATTTCAAGAATGCTGTTCTGCTGAGTGTTGATGCAGTAGATAGTGCTGATAAAAATTACTCATGGCCTGAGGTCAGTATTTCTATTTTGGTCAAGCTTCAAAATGGTATATATATCTTGATCATGCTAGCTCTTTTTTTTTTGTCCTGGGAATATTTTAATTCCTGCCCATCATGTTAAAGCTTGTCTTTAACAACATCAACATGTTGGCAGCCAAAGTACATGGCTTGAACCTTAAAATGGACCCCAGAATAGAGGTTATTAAATTAAGAGGTTGGCAAGCCAAGGACTGGTAAGATTACACAGAGCCTTAGTCAAACTAAGACAGAAGTGCATTGCTTTGTATAATGCATATTCCTATTGATGAGTAAGGAAGGCATTCTTGTCAGAGCAAACCTTAAGACAGGCTCAGTCTTGTTAATGAACTAAAAAACAGGGAGAATGTGGAGAGCCTTTGGGATTTGCTCGGCCGAAATCTGACATGGGTCAAGGACAAGGAAGTAAGCTTCAGGCAGGAATCTGACATTAGGCTAGAACAAAGAAGTAACTTCAGGCAGGGATCTAAATCTTAGGCAGGAACACAGAAGTAATTTCAGGCAGAAACTGAAATATTAGGCTAGAACAAAGAAGTAATTTCAGGCCAAACTAATTTTCTACTTCCCAGTTTTTATTTAGTCTAAGAATTTGTCTGATAGGACAAACTTGTTGTTCACATTCAGAATTAGTTTTCTTTCTCATGAAACTTCTTTGGAACTGTGTCTCCTAGGTGAGATTAGATCAGCATCAAGACTACTACAAACAAATAAAGATATCAGAAGTCATGAGTGAGGTGATCACCACATGGCACTTGAACTATAATGTTTTCACTAGTGTGCTTCTTGAGTCCTCAGTAGGAACCTGAATCGATATTCTACTGGTTACTTTTGTTTTCTGGTTTGATTTCCAAGTCCAACATTCTCTTTCTATCAAAACATACTGCACATTAAAAAATACAGATGGAAAATGAGCTTATTGCTTATTCAGAAAGAAATTCAAACAAGGAGTTTAGAGGAACCATTTCTATAGACACTCATTACCAGTATTCACATTCATACCATCCCTTAAAATCTTGCTTGTCATTAAATTTCTACTGTAAAGAATCAGTGATTTCCTCACCTGGAACATTTCACAGTCAAATTTTTATTAAGAATATATACCCTATTCAAGCTCTTCTCCATTCTGCCTTAATTAAGGTCTTTAGGAAATAAAAATACGGTAATGATCATATGCTTAAACTCTGGAAAAATCTATATTTTCTCACAAAATAAATTATCCTTCTCAGTTTTAGAAAGTCTTTGATAATATAAACCTCTTTGCTGCTCCAAATTCAATTTTATTTCTTTTTACATTTTAGCAATTTTAAAATTAATGTAGTTCTCTGAAAATAGCATTTATTTTATAAATAAGGATTATCAATTGCATTTTATATAAAAATTTTGAATTGATTTTTCATTAAAGTTTTATAAGTGTATTTGATGAAATACCATCATATTCATCATGCCCTTATCCACTTAGGGTGATCAATGTCTTCCTGTATTTGGTCACCTAGTAGATCCAATTGGTGCTGGATGTGTATATGCAATGGGCAATACAGAGAATCTATCTGTGACCACAAACTTATAAAGACTTATTTTTGTCTCATATAGCATCAGTTAACTACCAGCACTTTCTCAATACTCAGTAAGGTATAGAGCTCAGTGAGCACTTTCTCTCTTTTGTTGACCTATAAGTGATAAGGAATCAATAACACGTCACATATAAGTGATAAGTATCAGTGTGTACATTATACTTTGACCATATTAGAACCACTTATCCTTTCTTCCAATTTCTGTCTCACACTTTTTAATTTCCTTGCCTGAGTTTAACTTATATTTTCATGTATCTATAACTGTGTGTGAATGAGAGACAGACTTTGTGCATCTATATAAAACCTAGAATCCACAAAAGAGATAATAAACTTGCTGTTTGTGTTTCTAAGTCTGCCATATCAATCAACATGAGTATTTCCAATTCCATATATTTTCTTGCAAACAACAAAACTTTGTTCTTTATGACTCAATTTGCCTTTGCCAGTGAGGGGTATTTACTTGAAGATATCAAATAGACAAATTACACTTTAAAGTGCAACACTGTTGTTTAATTGGAGAACATTGGAATTTTTTATTTGAAGTCAACACCAAGAGTCATCAATGCAGTGTGTACATTAAATCCTGTCATTTTGTTGCTTTTGTAATTTTGTTACCTTACTAGACTTTGCTACATATTGTAGCCAGAAGCATTTCTAACAAGTCTCTTTGTTTCCAGAATTACAACTCTGAGACTTAGTTATTTATGAATAAATACCTAGGTGGTAAACTTTGGCTCATTCCTTGACTAGCTTGTAACTAATATAACCTGTCAATTATAGTCTATGTCAGCCATATGGCTAGTTACCTCTTCTAGTTTCATTTGTTCATCTCCTCCAAGTCCTGGGTGAAACCTCTGTTTTTACATCTTTTCTAGAATTCCTATCTCTCTCTGTTGGATGTCCCATCTTTTAATCCAGCTCATTGTCCATCAGCTTTTTATTGCAGATGATACATCACAGAATGCACATGTCTCTATATCTCCACCTTTCATTCAACCAAAATCTTTTTCTTTAATATCAATAAACTATATACAATAAGAACATAGGAAAACTAGCAGGTAAGAATTACATTCCCAATGTTCAGTCCATATTCCTTTGGCAATCTCGAAGAAAGTAGTCCATCATCTATCTTATTATGGTGAGTTTGAATTCTGCACATAAATTATTTTCTATCAAAACTTGAATTTATAAATTTAAGAATATTTTCTTATATCTTAAGACATTTTCTAAAATACTAAACAATTTAAGCTTAAATATAAAATTTTAACTATATAGTAGTTAAGCCTGTCAGAGAATATACTGGAAGTGTAGGCAAGCAGCTTTCAAAACTATAAAATGACAGAAACAGCTATATGCCTGGACAGTCACCCAAAGTTTCTATGAGTTATTTCAACATCATTATTGGCCTTCAAGCCCAAAAAAGCTGACAGACTTTTCTGTGAAGGAATAATCATGAAGGCCTTGCCAACCTTGTCCTTGCCAAGCTTGGCTGTAGACTTCCGTGAACTTTGTTTGTCCAGTTTGGGCAGCATAGTGTTTTAGTTAGGTTTTCCATTGCTCTAAAGAGACACCGTGACTAAAGCAACTGTTATAAAGGACAATGTTTAATTGAGGCTGACTTACTGGTTCTAAAGTTCAGTCTATTTTCATCACAGTAGGTGTATGGCAACATCCAGGCAGGCATGGTACTGAAGGAACTGAGAGTTTTACAACTTCAACCAAAGGAAGCCAGGAGCAGACTCTTTCTTCCACACTGGGAGGAGCTTCAAAGTCAACTCCCACAGTGACACACTTCCTCCAACAAGGCCACACCTACTCCAATATGACCACACCTCCCAATAGTGCCACTCTATGAGTCAAATATATTCCAAAACACCACACACACAATGTCAGCAGTTCAAACAAAGGCTTTTTTTTTTTTTTTTAATCCAATGGCTAGCTTGCTTCATTGGAAACAAACTCCATTAAGAAGTTCGTTGATGTTCATCATGTTCTTTGAAGTAGAATGAGGATGCTGCCAGAAGCAGGCATGTCCCTGTCATGAAAAGCCTCTTATCAATAAAAGATCTTTAAATGCCATATTCTGTAGATCTCTGTTGTTTTTTAAGAACATTTATCTATCGTATATCAGAATTGCTGGTTTCTAGCTATCTTCTATGTGCTATCCACTATTTGCTTAACTTTGAAAATATCTATAGGAAGCTAATAAAGTTTTTTCTATAATTAACTAAGCTAGTATCTAATATGACCATAAACTGGATTGACAAAATATTCACTTTGATTTTTTTGATTATTCTCAACTGTTTGTGATACTAGCTTTCAAAAGAACTAGAAAACAATGTTGCATTTTTTAAATGAATTACATATGTATAATACCTTAAGCTAGAGTTAAAACATATAAATATTAACCTGTAACAAAATATAACCTTTAATTTGTAATATAAAAAGTCTATACAAATGGGAAAATATTTGGCTTGTTAAGTTCTTTATCTAAAAGTAAATTCAATAATATAACTTTTTATCCTATTATTCCTATATTCCTCTTTTAAATTTTCATGCTTTTTTTCCCCACTTCCCTTTTCATCCCTTCTCCCCTTATTTCTCCATAATACTAATATGAGAGAAAGAGGGATAGAGAAAACAAAGAAAGAGAAATAGAGATGCCTGAATCTAACCTCCATTATTTTGTTTCCTTCCTGACAAAACCCATTAACAACTTTAACCCAATGCCCCTTAACAATAAGCATCCATCATCCTATGATTAACAAAAGCCCTTCTACCACACTTTTGGAAATGGAGTGGTATTCTATTAACATTGTTTCCTGCTGTCTTGGGGCATCATTTTCTTTTGGGGGTCCTCCAAAAATTGAAAAATTGACCAGTCTTAAGGAAGTTAGCTGTAACAGTTACACTCTAGTCTCTATGTGCAAGGTTCAAATGATGTCCTGAATGAGTCTGTGATGTTGGATGATCTAGCTAGCCACTTTGAAAATGTTCTGGATGCAGATTTTTGAAAAGATAGCATTAAGGTAGTCTGTGAGACTGAATAACCTATGCTATTTGTCTTGTTCAGCGTCTGGTCCTTTTGCCCACCAAACATATCAACACTCATGGGTAATATACATTTCTGTATTAATACATGGATGAAATGTATACTGTACAGTTTTTAGCTAAAGATGACTCTCTGTTCTTTGAGCTGCTATAGGATCTGTTTTTCTTTATACGTTAGTTTGGATTGTATAACCAAATTGTAACATAAATTTTTATGCATGTCATCTAAAAGAATGGTTATGCTTGGCTGAAGTCCTAGCTGGAAACATTTTCATGCCACAGCTAGTCTTAGAGTTGTCCCCATGTAGTGGGATCAGCAGTTTATGTTACATGTCTTGTTGGTCTTGATTTCTTTCTTTCCATTCGTGACCAAGATCTTCAGGGAGTCTTCCCCTGTCAAATCTAATTTTCATTAGTTTCGAAGGAATACATAGTTTTTCTTCTCTTGTGGAAACAAATACAAAATCTCTTCCCTAATGTACGAAGTTCATTCTGAAGTCATCATGTATGTAGGATTATCTAATTCATTAGTCAATAATAAAGTCCAAGTGTATTTCAACAGTTGTGTTATCTGTCTCATTAACATATAAATATTTTAAATCTGTAAAACATTACTTAATTATCTCTGGGAGATCCTATATCCCTCTTCTGCTCTATGACCATTTCCTTTAATGTCCTGTTAGATCTCCTAATAATTGTTTGGTCTTGTAGTATTGTAAGATATATCTATACTATCATCTATGCCATAATGATTAAAAATTATTGTGATTTACTATATAAATATACTGGAGTATGATAGTCTTCAATCATCAAAGACATTTCCAAAATAGCTATCATCTCTAGTAAATGTGCAGTCTCAGAACATCCTTTTCAGATCTTAAGGCAGAAGCTCATTGGAAATCTGAATATGTATCAATAGTATGATGTATTGGCATATGTAAATATTTTAAAATTTTAAACTCCACAAAGTGAAATATATAATCTAATGTATTGTGTATGTTTCTGACTTGGTGCTCTTGGATTTCTTGCACTTGTGTTTATCATCAAAATTTTCTTCTTTTTCAATTATGAAGAACAGTTTGTCTAAATAGAATAAGCTGTATTGGCAGTAATTCTTTAATATGTTGAAACACAGCATTATTAACTGATGATGTTTACAGTTTCTCTTCAGATACTTGCTGTATTTATGGGGTTTTTCTTTGACCTCTTTATTGTATATGACGTACTTCTCTATTGAAGCTTTCAATTTTTTTTCCAATTAGATCACTGTTTTGACTGCAGTCTGATCCAGAAGTTTCTTTTCTGATATTGCATTTATGGTATTCTAAACCTCATCTCAAGTCTGAAAAGATCATCTTTTTCCCTTACTTTGGAAAGTTTTCAGATATGGTTTCATTACATATATTTTATATGCTCCTTGCTTATAATTTTCTTTATCTTATTACCAGAAATCATAAGTTTGACTATGTAATTGTGTCATATGTTTTTATGCTCTGCTTACTTTTATGGAGATGTTGATTTTTATTATGGTCTGGACATTCTAATTCAGATGCTTTTATTTAACCTCTCATAGTCTATTCTATTTGACCCAGTCCCTCTGTGATGAAATTTTTATTTCATTATTGAGATTTCCTTGTTCAAAGTTTCAATTATACTTTCTTGGTCTTTTTTTTCTAAATATCATTGATTTATTATAGAGAAATGGCACATGTGTTGCATGGCATACATGGGGAGGTAATTACCTTCTTTTCTCATGTAAGTCCCTAAGATCACACTCAGGTTGTCTGGCAGTAGATGCTTTTGTCTACTAAGTTTTCTTTTCAGCCATTTCTTTACATTTAAAATCTCTTCTCTCCCTCTCTCTCTCTCTCTCTCTCTCTCTCTCTCTCTCTCTCCTTTGTTTTTCCTTTTGTGCTTTGTGTTGTCATTCTCTCTCCCCCTCCTATTTACTCTCCTCTTGTCTTCCATCATACTAAATTTAGAAGAGATCATCATAAATTCAGAGAACATAGACTTAAAAATTTTTTTTGAATGTCTGCTTGTCAACTTCATCCTGGGATTGAATTCTGGTCGTTATAAATGTCCAATGGAATTCTGAACCATTAAGCCACTCCTCACATCTTTTCTCATCTTTTGTGTCCTAATTGAGTTCATTTTGATATACTGTATAAAATTCCTGAGTATTTGTATTCTGTTTATATTAATTTTCACAGATATGTATTTGTGATCTCTGATTTAGTTAAACATTCTTACAATTATTATTTTGGATTTGTTTACTGATATTTTGTCTAACTTACTCTTATTGAAATATAATGCCTTTTAAGTGATAATTTTCACAAAAATTCTGTTGCCTTAATTTTCCATGTTTCCACTTGGATTTGCACATCTGGGACTTTGTCATTTATTAGGTATTTTATTTATATTATTTCATCCCTAGTGTTTGAAATATGCAAAGGAACTATGTTATATCATGCTTCAGATGTTACTCCTCTAGACTGAGGTTATAATCCAGTAGATAAATCTTCAACCCATATGTTCAGAATTTTGAACAGTCACTAGCAATCTCTGGGTAGGAATATTAGCTGCAGAAATAACAAGAGCTGAGGCCTCAAATATTAAGAAAATACCTGATAGCTAAAATCATCTCTTTGAACTTAATAGCTTTTGGAGAATATAGGTAAAGGGTATGTAGCCCTAGGTTATTTGTTGTTAAGTAAGGAATGGAAAGAAATAAAGGTAAGATAAAAAACTATTATGAAAATTGTAAAGAAATAATAAAAATGAAGGCAAGTCTATATTTATAAAATTTAAGGGTAAGCAGAGATTAAGGTTTATTAAAATTATAAAAAATTATATTATAAAATGTATAGAGAACAGTATATAAAGAGAGAAGTAAAATGATGAAGAAATGACAGTAAATCAATATGAACTGTAGTTAAAAATAGGGAAAACATAGCAAAGACATAGTAATCATAATATGTAATAAAAGAATAAAAACTCTAAAAAGTAATTAAATAGTTATGCAAACACAAAGCATTTAAAACTAAAAGTAAAATTTAAAGGATGAATTTCCATCAAACAAGGATGCTTCTTTTGTAAAAGACCCATAGAAGCACTAACTTATTGAGCAGTTTAATTTTTCTGTCCATTTAGCAGAATAATCATATTAACTTCTCCACTAAGGCAATTAGTGGAGAAAAAAATCTAGCAAATTGCCCTTTTTATTTGTTTATTCATTTGTTCATCTGTTTGTTTGTTTGTTGGCCATATTAACAACAGAGGCATGCATTTTCTCTTGTGGAGCATGCTTTTAACTGGTTCCATAATGCTTGTGCCACTCTTGCCCCAGTGAGCATGTCTTGCAACTCCAGTCATTATTGTAGCTCACGAGGTTCATATCTGGATAAGACTGTTGATGGCATTTCTCCATAGATAGCATGCATACCACTTTCCAGCACTGTGAAAATGAACTAGAAGGAATGAAATGCCAAACTTGACTTTATCATGACCTGGGACCTTGTTGTCTTCTGCAATAGCATCTTGCCATCATCACCTGGAAGGTTAATAAGAATGATGACAATAGTTTATAATGTTTGTGAGAAGGAACTAAGAGACCCCACTGACCAACAACCCCCAAACAAGTAATATACCTGGTAGTAAACATTTTACTTGATAGTCTGCTGTGTCTGGAAAAGGCATTGGCCCCATCCCTACCCCTATTGAAAAGTAACCCCATTTCAACTTGGATATGTGCATATGTATAGGTGTAGGATGCCTCTACAATATGTGGTTTCTACATGGGTATTTCAAAGGTCTTTTGTGTTATACCTTCTGAGTAGGAATTTCTTGTTTTGTTGTTATATTACAACCCCATAATTCTTGCTTGCTTGCTTTCAGTGTCATGCAATGTTTCCCTAGATGCTGTTTTATGAGAAGATGTTTTACTGAAGCAGACAAGTGAGAGGATATTTTTCTATGGACACGCATTTAATATTTTTCTGGAAGAAGCTGTGTGGTGAAAGGGCATGTGATGTTTTGCCGGAGGAGATGCTTGGAAAGAGTATATACCCAACATACAGACAACACTCTGGCATTTGTTCACCTTTCTAATGCTGCTCTTCAATTATAACACTATTGCATTGTTCGCTTGCTTTCTTCACTAATCTTCACCCCTATTTCTTTTGTCTCAAGCTACTGCTACTGATTTGAGTTGACTGGATTGCTGACAACAAAGATTGGAATCACCCACAAAAAATTAGTATTAAATGGTTTCATATCCCCCTTGTCCTATTACCATCTTCCTCCCCTACTTTTGGTCAGTGGGCTATAAGAGAGGTTGAAGCATTCAAGAACCTTTATTAAAGTAGGCTTTGAAAAATATAAGCCTACAACATTCCCATACTTTTCTTGTCTATCCTGGCTTGCCATCCTCTACTGCATGTAATAATTTCTGTTTCATGATCCTATAATTATACCACCTGTGGTCTATCCTCCTTCCTCCGAAATATCCCATGGCCTTTTACTAAAATTCTGACTTTATGTGTATTCAAATTTAAACACACAGATTCAAAGCAAGTGTCATCCACATAACTTTGTAGTTATGTAGTTTGGGGGGAGTGAGGGATGATTACATGATCCAGAGTTAGATGTCTGAAACTGAACGTGTATGACGGGCACAATATGGCCATTGAAAATATGAACTCATAGCAGCTACAACTTCATGCATAAGCATAAGCAAAATCAAGTCAGAAAAAATCTCAGCATAGATGGTGTAGGAGCTCATGTTGTAGTCCCATCCCCATCCCCCAACTATGGCTCTATCAGCAATTCTTGGTTGCTGAAGGAAAAAATATTAATTTTCTTCATGGATAAGGCTCCTAAGAGGCTACTCATGCTTGACAGATGGCCATACACCAATACATTCTATAGTCAACAGTAAGTGAACACAGTGAGTTAAGTAAATAAAACAGATATAGTTTGGATGGAAAAAAGAAGTGATAAGGTATAAAGGAGAGACTGGAGAAGGCATGAATCAATATTAAAGCATATATACATTATGAATCTCTAAAACATTGACATAATTAGCATTATATTACAATCCCATAATTATTTCTTGCTTGCAGTATCAGATAATGTCACTGCCTGAACTGAGATAGTCTGTGGTGGCTACCCAGTTGGTTTCAGAACTAACCAGTTTTTCATCAGTTTAAGCCTATGTCGTCACAGAAGTCAACAAAGCATTAGTAATTTTCTAGGTTTGAGAATGGGGTGTTGGTTAAAAGTAGCTGACATCATACCAGCTTCTGTTTTCTAAGTGTGTTAGATGTCTTGTTTTTCTACAGTTTTCAGATTTTATATCTGAGACTTTGATACAGCCCTACCCATGCGTGCTTGTGCTTAGCTTTGTAGCTGAAGATTTATTGTATTATTGACTCTTAGGTTCAATGTTAGCTTGAGTATACTTAACTGAGTTTCAGTTCAGGTTAACTCCCATGGGATGTTCACAGTTCTTTGTTACTTAACACCTACTATTCTTACTTAGGAAGGGATAGCTCTAGAGTTTAGAGAAATGAGTTTGAAGAATTCTGTGTGCTTTTTTGTATACAGTTCTTCTATCTCCCTGTTCTTTCTGAGATTAACAGGTAGCATCACACTACAGCAACACAGAGATTTCCCACAACTTCTTCACCCAGATGTGAAGTCTGTCTTCTAAAATATGATTTGCTATCTTGGCTTCTAGAGGTTCTCTATTCTATTTGTTTGTGAAACATGAGACAAGGAGGTGGAGTTCTTCTCCTTTCCTACAGTTGTGATTCAAATATCTGTTTTAACTTTATTACTTTCTTTACAAATTTAACCTTCATTACTTCTATATTTTGATCCACTATTTCAGTACTACGTTTCCTATCATACTTCCTTGTTTCTCTGTGCTTCTTATTTCTTTTTGAAGTAATGGATCAATGTTTTCTTCTAGATTCATGGACATTTAGAAAAATGTTCTGTCTCTAGTCTGCCACCTGCTGGTTTATTACCATGTTTTAATGACTTTTATAGTTCAACATAATCATCTCTTTGTAGTAAAACGTAATGTACCATGTTTCAGATTAAGATTTATATGATTGTTTTTGTGTTAACTAAACAAACTATGTTATTTGCTGGATTTGGAGGACATCTTCCTAGAATGGTATTATTTTAAGTGTTAATATTATTTTTTGTATCTTTGCTCAAATATTGTTTTGTTTTTCTTTCTTTGCTGTTTTTTTTTTTTTTAATTAGTCTGGAGATAAAACCTAGAGACTCAAGCATACTAGGCAAGTACATCACCACTGAATTATGTCCCAAGGTCAGGATTGAATTTATTTGTGCCCTTAGTAAAGTCTTTCTAAGGTATCGTAGCCCATGATGCAGATCACCAGAATCATTGCAACATATGTATGGAGGCCAGGAAACCACCTTGATCGGTGACTTCTTCCTTGACTCCCATTCTGCCTGTCCTTTCTGAAGGCTAATGACTTCCCTGATAAGCTAAACATCTTAAAACCAGGGGTGACTTGGACCAGACATCTTCCCTGATATTCTGATTT
This sequence comes from Mastomys natalensis, assembly GCA_021653895.1. NCBI lineage: Eukaryota > Metazoa > Chordata > Mammalia > Rodentia > Muridae > Mastomys > Mastomys natalensis. The sequence continues at coordinate 188,872 of JAJTUV010001794.1, forward strand.
CTATTGACAGAATCACAAGACATCTTTTAGAGAAACACATGTTTTTTAGTACTCTTAGGTATTCACCATTCTGCATCAATGATGGCAAATATGTGACACAATTTCGTTGCTCTATCCATGGTAAATATAAATGTCATCTGAATCTATTGGCTCATTTCTTCTTTTAAAGATAAAACATGTTTTATTCTCTTGGCTTATTCACCGGGTCATTTTGAGGAAACGTCTAATTGATTGAAGACCTGAATATGACAAAGAGGCAAAGCAAATTTATGCCTCTAGACATTAGTCTTTGGTAATTGATGATTTTATTCATAATACTTATACTATGTAATTATATAATTGATTTTAGTCTGAATTGAGTTCATTTATTATATAATATTAATAATAGAGTAATAATTAATTTGGAACTTTTTAAAAGAAAGAGACCTCAAGAAGTGGCATCTAGTCAAATTCTGGCAATTGGAGATGAAGATACAATAGAAATTAGGCATGGATACTGTTCTTACTTTTAAAGAATGAGGTTGACCATAATCTGATAGAAAAAGGTCTTATTTATAGTCACCCCAAGATTCAGGGACTTCTGCCTCTGTGACACTTAGCACTGAATTTAATTAATATGCTTAATTTGTCACAATAGAAATTATACTATAAAAGTGCAATATGTATGTTCTTTATGAACACTCACTTTCAAGGAGAAGGTCATACATTATTTTAAATAGTATCAGTTAATTGTGGCAGAAATTTTGAAACATTAATTCATCAAGCTAATAATTCAAACTTCTGAATGGAGAGGAGGATAAAGGAATGATCAAAAGACACATAAGTGAACTTAAAAGTACATTCCTCTGCATAGACTGTGAACAGGCTAAGGAATAATGAGGCATTCAGCAATGCATTTCTACTGTCTATAAGGGTGTTTTGCAAGAAAATGACATGACTCATTAAAACAATGAGGCAAAAAGATCAGTCCTTATACTATATAGACATAGGAGTTATCTGGACATAATAAAACAAACAAACAAAAGAGACAGGAGACCTCAGGGAAAGGATGGAGAGGGAGAGAGAGGGAGAAAGCAACACTCTCTTATGCATTAAAATATACTTTTATCATATTATTTGATAACAAATGACAAATTTTATGATTCAGGTCATGCCTCTAAAATACATTTCAAACCTTCAGCCTCAACTGAGAGGTGCACTGTCAGCTTTCTTTGTTTTCAGATATTCAGACTCAGACTTTGATGTTGGCCAGCAGCTTCCATGGGACTAGATATGTATATGCGCTATGAACTACTGAATCTTCTACCCTGTTCAGAAAGCTTTTTTGATCATTATTGTAATCATTTTGAATTGACTCTTTAGGAAATCCTAGTAGAATGTGAATCCTTTCTAACTTGCCAATTGATTCAAGTGAAATTGCTGAATTTATTCAAATTAATTCTGGGTTTTTTCAACTGATGAAATCCATATATAGAGAATCATCCTAAATTGCAAGAATTTAAGAAATGGCACATATTCATTTTTGCTCAGGTTAACTCAGAGTCATAGTTTGCAAACTACATATTAAGAGAAAGTTTAATCTTTCTGACTTTTGGATTCTATGACTTGCAAAGGGACCAAGTGTTTATTTAATTTCAAGACATTGATGATATTTTTCCATCAATTATTTACTAGTTTATGCAGATTTGAAACAAGATATTCCTTGTGTAAGTCCCATATATCTGTACTGTATTACTCTGCATTAATCAGAATCATTATTCTTATTTGTGTCACCTGTCACTTTCACCTTTCATGATCTCTCTCATGAAGTAATGAAATAACAATTTTCTGAGAAATATTGTTCATCCCCAATCTGCCAATATTTTTGTTTTGGTTTTTGTTTCTTTGTTTAAATTTTTTGTACTGGAGAATAAACCTAGGTATTTGGACATGCTTATTAAGCACTGTGCCATGAGCTACATGTCTCACCTCTTCTTTTCTTCTTCTTCTTCTTCTTCTTCTTCTTCTTCTTCTTCTTCTTCTTTCCCTTCTTCCCCTCCTCTCCCCTCCCCCTCCCCCCCTCCCCCCTCCCCCCTCCCTCACCTCCTTCTCCTCCTTCCTCCTCCTCTTCTTCTTCTTCTTCTTCTTCTTATTATTATTATTATTTAAATTTCAACTTATGAGCTCATCAAGATTCAGGGTATTCTTGAATTTGTTCAGTGGTCCTGACAGGCACTGAGACTAAATTCCTTGTGCCTCAGTTTGCTGAGTAACTTGGATAACTGAATTGGGCCACCAAACCCACGTGGCACCACAGACATTCTAATAACACCCAGGTGCTATTTATTGATCAGTAATACCTCTACACTGTCTACATTGCTGCACCATGCACCATTTTAATTGTTTTTTATAGCACTAACTTTGAACTACTATAACAGTAATCATCTTTGATATCACCTGCTTCATCATCATCCCTCAGTAATTATCCTCATTATTAATGATGGTGGAAACAACAACAACATAAGCCAAAATGGTGTTTTGATCTCACATAGTTAAGGTACCTGCTGAATACATTTTATTTCTTTCCTTCTAGAACATTTTTTTTTTTTGAGATAGTGTTTTGCTATAAAGCCTACTATAACCTAATAGACAGGACCAACAAAAGCCATAGTCAAACCTCATATTTGATACAATTAAATAAATAAACTAACAAACAAATAAAATGAAACTAAAAGGGGGGATGTAACACGTATAGTTTTCATAGGTTAACACAATTTCTTCCCAGTAACTATGGTCTAACAACTGAAAATCATAGTGTCACAGTTGGGCCACATCCTTTCAAGTTGTTAACTGAAGAAGACATCAAGATTCTTCCTTTAAAATAATACAGAATTTTATTGATACACACATTCTAGCCACAAGACAGAGAAATCAAGCTAAAACTGAAGCTTCATCCCTGCTAGCTAGCTCTCAAAGTACTGAGTGCATTTATGTAGCATATGTGGAAAACATCATCAAAAATCTTACTCATTCATGGACCCTGTGTGCTAAATTACTGACTAGTCAGGAGAGATGTGCTTTCTAATACAATAATGACATGTCCAGGTCTGTCATATATTATCTAACCACTTTCTTATTGGATGTAATGACTTTTCCATAGGAAGGAATTCATATGTGTTACTAGAAATCCAGCCAAAACTAATAGGTAAGGAGGATCTAGTGTGGGATCCATTGCTAGTATTTATTTAAATAGGCAATGATTTGCTTATGAAATTGCTTTCTATTTATTTTGTTTATTTTTGTTTTTGTTATAGTTATTGTCTTTTACACCCATATATTAGTATTTATATCAGCTTTGGTCAGAGAGACTTGTTCTGAAACTACAAGCATTCATAACTGGTCAGTGTACTGAGAAAATCTGATTGTTGAAAGCAGAGTCCTAAATTGGAGAATCTATATCACTGCAACAAAGACTCAAAGAACATGGAAATAGAGGTTATATAAAGAATTTAAGAGATGGAAGAATATAGTGCTGTGGAACACTCGCTTCTAGCCATGAATCCATTGTACTCTTGTTCTTTCAGCGGCTATGCTTGTCAGCACAAGACCCTTATGAGATATGCTCCATTCTATATTAAAGGAGACAGGGTTCTAAAATATTGTAAGAACTAGAGGAGTAGGATATCTACTATGATATTGTGTATTCTATATGTTATAGAAAAGCTGCATGCATGAAATCTCAACAGTAGTGCTGCATAAACAAGACCTGAAAATGGAAACACTAGTTGATTTGCCTATATAGATGAGGAATATTTCAGAATGCCTATTCCAATATGAAGAGCTAGCAGCAACTAACAACTACTTAGATACGGATAATTAGTTTTCCTCAAGGATGAGTCCCTAAGTGGTTTTCCAATGTCCAGGGTGAGGCCTAAATTCATACATAGATATGAGAAATATGAGGACACTAACTGAACTCAGCAGGATGTGTATGTGTGTATGTGGCGTGTGTGTGTGTGTGTGTGTGTGTGTGTGTGTAATAGTATTAGCTAAAGTAATAAAGACAAACCAAGGGAGGAAAGAGGAGAAAATAATTAAATACAGTATCAGTATGTATATGTGAAATATTTTTTAAAAATTAAAAGTATAAAAAATAAAACTAGGCCTATCAACATGTTTTCACAGAAAGAAAAGATCAGAATGCTCAATCCCTTGTTGAAGATATACATGCAGTTAGTCCTGGAGAGACAGTGATGGAGAGAGACTATCTTTAGGGATTGGCAACTCTGCTATGCTGCTTCAGGCACCACTACCTAAAGCCAGATGCTCAAAATAAAGCTAAGTTGTGAAGAGAAGTTAGATATGATGTGACAAAGGCAACAAGATATAGCAGGGGCAGGAGATCTACTTAAATAAAAGAAAAACATGAAGAACAGTAAAATGTACTTTAAGGGTTAAAGAGAGCCTTAAATAATCTAAACTTCATAAAAAAATAACAAGGAAAAGACAAATATGTAATAAATTATTTTATGATGCCTATATCAATTGATAAGATAAAGTACAAATCAATGAATAAGTGACTGATGTAAAGCACATGAGTAGCTAGCAAAGATAGAGTTAGAAACTATCCTTGTGCTCCATGATGACTGTCAGTGTTTCAGAGTGCAGTACCACTGTCACACGAAGGCATAGCAAACTCAGAAAAATGAACATGCTAAACATACTATAATAGGATGATGTTTTGTTGGGCAAGGGTCTATCTGTACATCACAACTATATTTTTTAAGGATTAATGAAGTAAGAAGTACCAAGAAATAGGCTCAAAATACTTGGAAGATTAAAAATAAACAAAATGAAGAACAACCAGATAGGTTTGAGAGTTGAGGTTGAGACTGAGAATGACCCAACACTACTGAAAACACCAACAATGAGAAGAAAATACATTTAGTAAACAGTTAAGCATTCATACCCTTCAGAATGAGACTTCAAGAGACTGGAATGGCTACTCGAGAGTCACTCCTGAAATGAGATTTGTTCTATGTTAGAAAAGAATAAAAGGTTAAATATCCCTACAATGAAGTTAACAGTGACACACATGTTGCTCAAACTAACAAATGAACTTTTAAAGATAAATGTCATGCACAATCGCAGAAAAGTAAAGCACAAACATAATAGTGAGTAACATCGAAGGGCAAGGGTGAGTGTTAATTTGAAAAATAATGTTTTAGTGTGAGCCCAACCTGGTACCTACCTGCTTCGATAAATCATTCACCTATTAGACAGCATTGATTTCCTGCTCATCTTTTATTTTTGGTATCACTTTAATTAAATTTCTTTTATAGTTTTGAGACACATTCACTGAACAAGAAGCATAGCAATAACAGTAATGCATCTAATGGGAAATGACCTTCAGAAATTATTCCTTAAATGTACTTGAGATTGGGCTGCCAGTGAAGATTCTCTTTAAAGAGTTGGCTTTAAGTCTTACCACCCTCTTGTCCACAATGCTCACTTTGTGTCTTTGTGTATTCATGTGTGTTTGTGCATGTGGGGGTATGTTATGTGTATCTAGTTTGGGGTAAGAGCCACACTGTCATTTATTCTCTGCATTTGACCAACCACCTGTGGGTCTCTCTAATCGTCTCTGTCTGAAAAAAAAAATGAAATGGTTCAATGAAGTGTGAAAGCTGCCTTTGTCTGTGGGTACAAAAATGAAGATTCAGTAAGCTGTTTGGTTCTATAGTAATTTATTTACATGGTAGTAGTAGGTTCTCCTCTAGCGTCTTTGACCTCTTCAGTAACATATTTTCTGCTAAATTTATAGCAGAATCTCTTCAAGTAGAATGAGATTTATGCCCAGTTAGACAGATGTTGGGTCCTTGCCAGATGCAAATGCCACTATTGTACCATGAGGGATATCTTACATTCACATCATTGTTGTTCTCAAGCTTTACAATGGATAGGACTGTTGATAACCTTCCCCTCTTAGCAGTTCTTCAAAATATATACAAATACTATGAGAGCTAGGCCTCAGGGAGGAGGCTTCTGGGTCAGTATCAGATTGTTTTCCCTAAGTCCTGTCACCACAACATGTGGCATCTTCAATTACATTTATATTCAGGCAGGTATCTGAGAACCAGGATGACTATTGAAAGATAGTGTCTTCTGGACAAACAATATTGTTATATACATGACCTTTAAACAGTAAGGCTATTTGAACAAAGACCTGATTAAAAAAAAATACCCAGTTAACGTGTCAACATGAGTTAAAGAAAACTTCATAAGACTCCATCCTTAGATGGAGAGATACAGAAAGTCAATGGTTTCCGAGAGAGATAAAACCAATGTTTCATTTTTTAGGGGCAGAGACCCTAATCTTAAGTTGTCATTTGTAATCACATGCAAATAAGGAAACACTAATTGGACTATATATGAACAAGAATTGTAGAAGAAGAGGTCATGAATTCAAGGAGGGAGCTGGAGAGAGCATAAAAGAAGTGGAGGGAAGAAATACTGCAAATACAATGTATTCATGTAGAAAATTCTCAAATATATTTAATAAAAGAAATAGTTAACTTTAAGATAATTTAGGTTTTAATATGCAGAATTTTCTCTCTGTGTAGCTATCTAGTGAAAACATGTTTAAAAGAAATAGAACAGTACAAAGACTCAAAAGAGAAACTAATGTAGTATGTGCAGAAAGCAAAGATAAAGCAAGTGTGTGTGGCACCTGGTATCTACAGGGGAGAAAAACTTGGGAGCATGCCTGAATCCTCATTTTCTCAGCAGAATACTGTTTATAGCCATTATAATGTAATTTTAATAGTAGCTCTTTTTATTTCATTAGCGGCTTTGTATGAACAATAAATTATATTAACACTTTCAAAAGGGTACAGAATAAAACTTGAAAGGTATAAAACCCACAGGGAAAATTATGACATCCCCATTCTACTGCCTTTGAAGTTTAATGCCATTCCCTAATAGAGCCGCAGAACCTGGAATTGCAACACACATGCTGAAAAAATAAAATAATTAGATTTGGTGAAGCTATGACTAAGGTCAGTGGGAGTGTTGTTAAAGCCCTAGATCACCAATAAATTACACAATTTTCTTCTCTAGATAATTTATTTTCTGCTGTAAAACCTCTATAAATGCTTTTACATACTTTCTTTATAAAAATGTAGCTATACAGACAACACTGTAATCCACCTTGAATTGTGGCCTTTCTACTTATTACATAAATATCATTGTGTTGGTGCTTCATCACCAAGGCAACGAGATGTGGAGCATGAGCAGTTCAACCTTGCAGATAACCCAGATTTATTTGGTCAGATTCTGTTCTGTGGTTAGAAGAATGTAAATATCCTGTAACTCTTTATCGTTTATATAATGGGAGGGATGTGAATACATTTTCTCATGAATTGCCTTTTTAAATTTGGACCATGTTATTAATACATTAATGGTTTTCCTTTTCGAATATATTATTCCCTTCAATCAATATGCCTAGGAACAAGCAAAAGACTGTCAGCATTGAAAACCAGCATAAAGGATTGGGACTTTTATGTTATAAAAAAGCATGGCATGTTGGAAGCAGAAAAATAATGCAATCTTATAATTGTTCTGACTATAGTGAGAAAAGTGGATTAGAAGAAATACTAGTGGAAATAGATAAAGCAAAATACAATAGTAGCAACATTTTAAATGAGCAGTGACCTGTGACTTTGTGAAGGGGAGGACATTCTATATGGATAAGGCTAGATAGAGTCAATAAGTACTTTGAAAGTCCAGTAAGAAGTCTTGCTAATGTATTAGCACTGGGGAGAATGATGAAGTGAAATGAAAAACAAAAACAGTCTTCATTTTATGTGGCTATTTGAGAAGAACACGTGACTATCTATTTACATGGGAAAACAAAAAATGGCACATATGTGAGAGTTATCTGTAGTGTACAGAGTGCCCAGAAAGTAGTAGTAAACTTAATTAATTTGAAAATTGTTTTTTCTCTCACACAATGCATCCCTACCTCAGTTTCTTCTCCCTCTATTCTTCTCAGCTCTGCCCCCCAACTTCCTTCTCCAAATCTACTTGCCATCCATTTCCCTTCAAAAAAAGGCATACCTCCAGGAGAAAACAACCAAACAAGACAAAACAAACAAAAATAAAACAATAAAATAGGGCAAAACCTCTCATACTAAGGTTAAAAAAAGGCAACCCAATAAGAGGAAAAGAATCTCAAGAGCAGACAAAGAGTCAGGTTGTTTTATTTATTTTCTATTAACCTAGCTTAAAATGGCCAGTTTGAAAACATAGGGTTCGTAGGCATCATACTAGGGTAGGACTTTTTGTTGCTTTCCTCCTTTTGAAACTTGCTTGGTGCCTTCTGGTACCATAGATACTAGGTATTAGCATCGGGGACATTCATATCATATCACCCATAATAGAGACTTAACTTCTACCCCTAGGATAACAAAAGCAAAAGCAAGAGGCTGTATGTTTAGGAGTTTTTGTATAGAAATTTTGCAATTAAAATCTCAAAACACAAAATGAAACAAAACAACCCAAAGCCAAAAATGCCCTAAAAGTAATAGAATTATCATTCTTTTATATTCACTGATGGAATGGAATTCCATATAAGATGGAAGACAGCCGGAACTAGATGGCTTCTGTTAACTGAGCCCTGAGTACTCCATTGTAGACTGTGGTAAATAGAGTGACCCAATAAAACCAACTCATCTGTAGTAACTGGCTGAAAGATATCCACAAGAAAATAGTTGAATCCTAATACCCAGTTCTTATGGCTACAAATGTGTAAAACAAAGTAGAAGAATAAATACAATCTTAGATACAGTATTAAAAGTGTTTCATAAGATTTTTTTTTCCACTCAAATTTACAGAAAAGAATACACTCTGTAACCTATAAACCTCTGAGGTTTTAAATTAAGAGTACTAGAAACAATTTTCTACTTCTGAAGAAATCTGATTTCAAAGAAAGGAGTTTTACATTCATTAATAATTAAATGACATTGAAGAATTTCTGGAAAAAAATGATTTTGTATTCTCTATCAAATTGAAGATTTCTTTGTTCTGAGATATTATCTTTTACATTTCCATGAACCTCCATGGTGTCTGACACTATGCTCAATAAATATTTTTGAAATAATGTAGTGTCTATGTTGACCAGAAGGAAAGTCTCCATATTTTAAAGAAACACATTTTTCTTAGGGCTATATTAGTACATATATTTCATGCTAAACTATTCCTTGTATCCAAAATCCTTTTAACTTTTCCATATTTATCTGATGCCATCCCACCTCTAAACTGACGGACAAATCTGATTTCAGTTGTAGCCTATGTCTTCATCACTAGAAGATTTTAACCAAATTGTATATATTGCCTTGGTATTTTTTGCATTCTTTCATGTAAATACAAGCTTACAAGAATTCCATACTCCCTGCCAGTGGCAGCAGTGGGTATCCTAGCCTGACCAGTGCTGAAGAAATCATCCAGGTGGTGAAGATAAGAGAGACCTGTTGGGCTGACCAACTGTACCATCCTGGTCCAGATCCAAGGCCTTGGATTGGTCCATTCAAAAATCAACATCATCTGTGAATTGTTGGAGTGCACAAAGGGGCCAGTCCTGCTGATCTAAAGCTGCAGGATCTCTATGACACAGGACCACAGCAGGATAAGTGGGAGGAGTCCAGTGAAAATCCAATACTGAATGTGTCACAGAAGCCAGATAACTTGAAACAGACCAATGATTCATTGCAAAGAACATTCACAAATGAAGACATGGGATACACTCTGACATCCTATAATATCCATGATGAATTATTTTCTATGCTTGTATGTGTGGGCTGTGTGTATGTGCATGTGTGTGTGTGTGTGTGTGTGTGTGTGTGTGTGTGTTATTTTGACAGGGAGGTTGTAAGGGTGGAGAACAGATAGTAGGGCATGGGGAGACTTGTGAAAATGAGATGCATGATATGAAATGCAAAGGAATCAATACAAATTTGAGAAAAAAAGAATTCCATACATGATTCAATGGTCTGTTTTTCATGTCTTTCTAACATCCTTGCCTTTTCATAGTACAAAGAGAAAATGGGGATAGATATAACAAACCCAAGTATATTTGCGCGTCAGTCACTCTTTTTTTTGTTCAGTGCTGGATAGGTAGTCCAAAGTCCTTCAGTCTATGTCATAACCAGCAACCAAGTATTCTCTCAAGAGAAAATGTCAAGTGAAAATCTGTGACAGTCTCTCCTTCACTGAAACTCTGAGAAGCCAAGGTTATAGACATAACCATCACTGAGCAAACATGGAACCTAGTGTTAGAGAACATGGGCTGATGAAGTGCTGAACATGGAGAAATGATGGTGTTAGAGAAATATTTATTTTGTTTCCAGTAACTTTCTAGCTCCCTGAAATCCCAGAGTTATGTTTAGTTTTCTGACATTGGCATGTGAGATTCTTTTGTCTTCCATCTGAAGAAACTAATCTTGTTCAACTCAAATGGATTGTTTTTTGCAGAAATCAGTTTTGCCTGAGAGTAGAAATGTTATATTATTTAAATTTTAGTTCATTCATGTCTTTGCACATAGTAGGAGTTAGTAAATTATTGGCACTATGCTCTTCATTTTATTATCCACACTTATACCAACTTAATAATTATCTCAGTGTTTTTCAACAATTATAATTATCTGTTTCTTATCTCAAGTACTCATGCAATGCATAGAAACAGTCCTTATTCATGACTGAGTCACTAGATTGATAACACTCAACTTCAACCTGATGTTTCAGTTGTTAGTAATAAACTATGAATACTATATTTTATAAGAGAAGATTAAAATATTTCTTTAAAATGTCAATGAAAAAAAAGACACTTTGAAATAGTCTCTTCATACAATACGCATCTCCAGAATCCTGGACTGTCAGTGCCAGCGTTACTTACATACAAAAGGATTATTTTAAGTCAAGTTGTTTTTCCCAGTGCTTACAATATTCATCACATTTGTTTGCCCAATGAAGTATTCTTTATGCTTATTTTTGTTCTTTATCAAAACATCTCTTGTCCTTGCTGGGCTGATGGTTGAGGATCAGAAAGCAATATTCCAGCTGTTCTTAAAGTCAGTATTTCTTAGCAAGGTTAAGCAGTGCCTTTTCAAACTCCCTGTGCTGTATGCGTCATCTCCTGATGAGTCAAACTTGTTACATTAGTGCATCTCACAGAGAAAGGCCAGCAAACTCAAACTTTGAAAAAAAAAATCTCACTTCTTAGTCTGCCTAAGAAAGCTTAGATGTGTTAACCTCAACTCCTCCTGCATTAATTACGCCCTCTCACTTGGTACCCCTTATTATTTATCCACTGATCCCCCAAATACCCACACAACTTTTCTAGGGAGATAGAGAGAGCAAGATATTAGAATCATGAGGCTCTTTACAAACTACTTGTCATGTTGCTACAAAGAAATACCTGAGAAATAAAAGTTAAGGACGGAAGGGTTACTTTTAACTTATAGCACTAAAGAATGTATTCAGTTGGAAGATAGAAGATGGTAGCAGAAACTTGGACACCTGGATATATTTGCATCTAGATTCAAGTAACCAAAAATGATGTAAGTTGGGGCAGTGCTCACTTTCTCCACTGTTCAATCTGAGAGTCTAGCCCAGTGGAATGGTGCTTTCACATTTAGGGTAGATCATCGATCACAATGAACTAATCTAGAAATTCCTTCATAGATATACCTGGGTTTCCATGGTGATTCTAGATGTCATCAAGCTAACAGTCTAGTTTGGCCACTGTAGGCTATTTTGGGAAGAAAGATTTTCCGTGAGTTTCTATGTTTTAGAGTTTATCTTTGAGAGAAAGCTCTGAACAACTGAGTAGAGTCATCACTGCTCTAATGACTGACCATTAACTCTGTCCCTTAAAATTCTGATGCCTACTTAAATTCTACATATACACTCCATTTCTCTGAAGTATCTCATGCCCTAGCTTCTTGCTTGATGAAATGCAAATAAAGAAGGACTATATTTCAAAAATGGCCAAGGAAGATTAGAATAATTCTTATTGACTGCAAAAATTCTGTATGCTTTTAAAATGTTAAAATGTATGCTCTGTGTTTTTATCAGGATGCTAATGAATGCCTGTTTCTTTAGTTTATCTAATGACTGATAACTTTATTTGGTAAGAATTGCATAGAGAGTATTACTGTTTGGATGTGAAATGCTCCCTATCAGGTTCCTATATTTCACTTCTTGGTCCTCAGCTTCTGCTGAAGTTTTTGAGAAGTTGTGGAGCCTTAGGAAAGTGAGACTCAATGCAGGGAGTGGTGTTTTGTTGGGAGAGCCTTGGGGTTTATACCTTGCCTCATATTGTCAACACTCTGCCTTTTGATGCTTTGAGATGTCATCAAGTAGCCTCATGTTCCCATTGCCACAGCTGTTAGGTACCTTCATGCCACGTGTTTTCCTGGATGATGGGCTCGCAGCTCTCAGATAGTAAGCAAAAATAAACCTTTCTGTATATGATTTTCTTCTTCTCAGGTATTGTCACATTGCAATGAGAAAAGAGCTAAGAGCACTCTAGTGCCATTGGTGGTCTTGATCTTAGATGTTTGATAAGGATTGGAAGAATTTTGGTTCACACGGGGATCTGTTGTAATTTAGGGAATCCATGCTCTACACAGCAAAAGGTTTTTGTTTCTCCATGAATCTTACATTGAACTTTGATCTAAGATTGATCATCCAGTTTCACTGGCTTTCACCTACATACCAACATTTAAATGCTACTGTTTACATCATGTCTGCCTAATCTTTCTCCATTCAAAATCGCTGTATTCACTTTCTTCCTGAAAAAGTTCAATTTATCTTTTAAATGTCAACTCAAATGTTATCTTCTTCATTATGCACACATAGAATACCAGAAATAGAAAAAACCTCCTTAATTATCTTGTCCTGATTTCCTTAAGAGTAGAAACACATATAGGAGCCACATAACTCACCCCAAAGTCACATAAAGATGGAAGACTAGAGATAGTTTACTAACCATACCCTATGAAGAATAACCCTTCCACAAATTATCATAGCTAAGTAAGAGATTGGAAAACAGTTGGTGAAAGTTAGGGGTTGGAACACTGTACCTCAAGAATTATATGCAATTACATATTGGGTTCAGATGAAAAAATACACAAATTGGAGTAGTGTACAGCATAACAGTAGTTCACATAGTCAAATAGTAGATTATGTCATTATAATTCACAAATTCACAGCCCATATTTTCTAGGCTCCTGGGATTAGATTATACAATAAGAACTGTTACTTGAAGATCCTAAATCAACATTTCCTAAAAATTACTAATCTTTAATATTTGTGGTTTCTTGAGCTTTGTTTCTGCAAGTATACAATAACCGAAACCTCATGACTCTGGGAGAGCTTTCTTTTTATTATGCCATACTCCCTAACTTTTCTGAAAAACATGATATGTTCTCAAGGAGACAGGAAAAGAAAAAGAAATGATAGTCATAATGGTTTAAGGACCATAGTATAAATTTGGCTTTCCTTCTAATGAGATTTGCTATTGCCCAACACCCACATTTTGTCATATGATCGACTTGTGAGTAGAATTTCCTTATAACTCTGCTGGCTTTCTTTTTTAATATAGAACTGATATTGATAGCAGCCTTAGTAATATCTTGCTCCATGCTTATAAGTTCCTTGATTCTATGCCTGGAATAAAGCTGGGCACATGCCATCTGTTTTTCGTTGAGTACTATCCATCATAGTAAAGCATGTGTGGGTTTTACTAGAAAGTGAGAGAACAACCTATTGAATGGAAGGTTCTAAAGAAGAGATGGAAAAGTTCACACAAATCCTCAGTGTGGTATGGAAAGCTAACATTAATGGAGCTTTGAGTACTCAGGAAGTACTCCTTGTTATCTAACCTGTGAAATGTGCTTGTCTGCAAAGTATGTGAGTGAGGAAGATAAAAGAGTGAGTGGGGCAGTTTTTAAGTGTTTTATTTTTAATATGTATTACTTGATAAAAAATGTTACATCATTGACCCTTCTCTCAAGCCCCTCCCAGTTACCTTTTTTGAACTTCTATAATGGCCCCCATTGAGATGATATTTTCATTTTCTTTTTTCTTGTTGTCGCACATTTAAATATATGTGGACACACAGATATATAAATAGATGCAACCTACTGAGACTGTTTTTTTCTGGTTTGTGTGTCTATGATTTAGAGCCCACCACTCTGTCCTGTAGAATAAATAAGGGGATTCATGCTGAAAGGGGCTAGTTCTTCCTATCCTAACATTTATTAACTGTCTGGGTTCTTGGTTTAGGGGTTGGATTCTATGAAATCCTTCCCACTTCACAAAACCACATCCATGATATTGCCATTGCTATGGGCCTGTTCATGGAGACATTTCTAGGAGATCCTGTCTCAAACATACTACCTGATATTCTGGTTCTTAGAATCTTTCTGCCCTTTCTTCCACAATGTTCAGAAGTGTGAAGATGATCTCTTCATTTCACCCAGTTTTGATTTTCTGTAATAATCTGCATTTTCTATAAAAGAGGCTTCTTGGTGGTAGCAACAGATAGCCTGGAATGGTAGCTCATGACTGAGTGGTCCCATTTTTACCTATATACAACTATCACTCTTTTTAACACCTTTCCAAATACCAGCATTTTTTTCTTTTTATGTGTTTTCTTTTTTAAATTGATAATAGGTAATTTTCATACAATATATTCTGATCATGGTTTCCCTCCCCCAACTTCTTCCACATGCTATCACTCCCATCATGCCACTGGAATCAGAAGAAAATAATATGGAAAAACTTGTCTCACCCCACCCCTAGTACTAACATCATATTGGCAACCAAAATTATTTTTTAAGGAATTTTGTTAGGTGCTTATTACCTATGATATTAATCATGACACCCATAACCTTTAATTATATGAAGCTAAGCAATGATTAGTGGCTCTGCTGTTTTCACTACTTTTCATGAAAGGGCACTCAAGAGTCCTTTCAAGTAGGAGAGATACTGATAACAGTTTGGAAATACAATTAAATCTCTATCGCAAGTCATGCATAATAGACAAGAAACAGACACAGAAGGATGCTTTTACCCCGACAGTGCCTGCAAAGAGAACAGAACAGACAGAGTGTGACAACCATGTCACACTCACATTTTCCAGTTTTACAAATAGTGAAACAGGCATTAACTAGAAAAAAAGAAAGAGAAATTCATCTTTTTAGTTTTGGAGGGAGGGTGAAGAAAAGGCTTGTTTATACCTATGTTCCAAAGTTCTTCCTCATTACTATAGGGTTCACTACTAGACTGAGCCTAAATGGAGGGAAAATGTTAGAAAGTTTGAGTGTGTTAATTAATGTTGATATTTAACAGGCTGTCTTCAGTCCTTGAATATGCACACATAGATATGAGGCAGCTTGGACAATATAAACCTTTATCCTATGCGTTGATTTATTATTTCTCTGAAGAGAGGAAAAGGGAGAAATAATCACTAAATTTACCAAATTGAGAAGAATGTTCTTCCTCCTCCTCCTCCTCCCTCCTCCTCCTCCTCCTCCTCCTCTCCTCCTCCTTCCTCCTCCTCCTCCTCCTCTTCCTCCTCCTCCCCCTCTTCCTCTTCTTCTTCTTCTTCATTCTCAGACCTATGAGGAGGGAATGTAATGTAGAGAGGCTGTGTCTCCAGATAGAGAAGAAGCTGTCTTTCTGCCAGAAACAGATTCTACCCCTCAATCAGATAAGCAGACAAGCAGCACAGAGCTGAACTATCACTGTACAGCAAGCTGCTAGCCTAAGACCCTTAAAGAGTTAATTAAGACTGGCACATGGTTTTGGTTGCTATGTGCAGACAGAGAATAAGCAATGCAAGAGCACCTCTTTAATAGGTGAAGAAGGGTGGACTCAGCCACCACACGCTTGCTGCCTGGCAGTCAGTCCCGAGGGACTCTTAGAGGCTGTTTTTGTGTGTGATCAATGCCATATTCCACTGCTAAATTTAGGGAGCCTGCATCCAATGACACAGACACCTCACTATGACTAATTAGCAATGAAAACTGTGGATTTTGACAGGCTTAATTATTTAATCTCCAAGGTTTTGATTAAATTAAAGCTTTCTGCCACTGGGCAGAAATTTATATGTATACAAGTTAATATTATAAAGTAATGAAGCTTACACCACAAACCATGAGGAAAATAGTCTAATGATACTGCTACTCTGTGTGAATAAGAAATAAGGTGTGTGTCTGTGTGTGTTTGTGTATGTGTGTGTGTGTGTGTATGTGTGTGTGTGAACACACCAATGTGAGTGTTCTCATAAACAAAGACTTACGTTTGTGAATTTATAAAACTTTTTAGCATTATAGAAAACATACATGCACAGTTGAATGTGGGGTATTTATATATGAATGAGCAGAATAGAGATTCATGTGTGTATATATAGCACAAAAGACTTTTCTGCATATATAAACAATATTGAAATTTCAGGTGTATATATAAAATGGAAATTTTAATTCCATAGTGATAAAAAGTATTGTGAGTGTATGAGTGTTTGTGTATGTGTTAGTAAGTATGTATTACCAGTTGCTACATGATATTTAATTTTTTAGAGAGCAGCTTACATAAACACACATACCATTTATGTATCAAATGTTTTATTTATAATAGATATCTAAATATAAGGGAATTGTTGCTATGCACATTAAGTTGTCATCCTACCAAACATGTATGTATGCTTTTTCAGAAAATTAAGCAACTATGTAAATGTATACACATAACACAGATATGTTTTATATGTATGGATATATCTGCCCAATATATGAAAAAACATTCATGTGTTCAGAGGGAGCAGATTATGTGAATAATTCTAAAATAGATTATAAAATTTAGTAAAATTGTAAAATGCAAAATTTGATGGTTCAATTTATATTTTTTATGTGAAAAATATAAAATATGAAATAGATGTCTGAATATAACCCTGAAATATAGGTGTGTTTATAAAATATCTACATTCTGCTTATAAAGAAAGTATGTTGACACTGTGACTACTAATACTGCAAATTGATACTTTATGTTGGAAGCAAATGACACCCACAGCAGTTAATAAATTTGTGTGTGTTCATGTTTCTAATTTTTGAGATACATGGATAAATAATTGCAGTATCAAGTTGGGCACACAACTATAGACATGTTGTTTGCATGTAACAATTTTCACAACTGTATAAATTTAATATTTATCATGTTTCAAATTTTGGTTCAATGCATTTAAATTATTAATACTAGTTTACAAACACCATCACTGTACCTCTCAAGGACACTTTTTTATTTTGTAAAATTGCATAGTTTCTTGATTAATTAAGTCAAAGATTTTCATTCTGACACCTCAGCCCACTCATTTATCCTCTATATCTGTATGTACCTCTCACATACCTCAAAAATATAGTGTCACACAGTGTGTGTTATTTTGTGACTGCCATATTTCACTTGTAATAATGTGCTCATGAATGTGCTCATAGATGAAACAGTTCCTCAGAAAAACTTTACTCTTCAAATTTGAATACAATAAATGAACACACATGCATACATGTGTGCTGAGAGAGAGAGAGAGAGAGAGAGAGAGAGAGAGAGAGAGAGAGAAGGAGGGAGGGAGGGAGGGAGGGAGGGAGGGAGGGAGGGAGGGAGGGAGATAGAGAATGTATCCTTGCTTCTCTAGGCATGATATTCTAGTGAAAGGAATCAGGAATAATAATCTTCCTGATAATACATGTTAGTAAAAGTCATACAGTGAGACCTGAGGACAGTAGGGATTGGAGAATTACTATTTTATATGGGGTAATCTGGAAAATAATCTTTAATAATCTGGATTTGAGAAGGAAAACAAAAGAAATTGACAGGATAAACATTCAAGTTAAATTTACAAGGAAACAATAACTCTAGTAAGAGATCGGGGTAGTGGCCTTGACATATAACCACATATTTTAGAAACAGCAATGATGCAAAAACTGTAGTGTACAAAAGGGAGTGTGCAACAAAGTCAAGGGAGATATTGCAGACACCACGTCGTCTTTTTTTTTTTTTATTTTATTATTGGAAATTTTTTATTGAAAAATTTTTTTTACATTTCAGATGTTCTCTCCTTACCCCATTTCCCCCCTCCCTCCCAGGAACTCACTATCCCTTCCCCCCTCCTCCTGCCTCCACGTTGGTGTACCCCACCCACCCTCCCTGTACCTCACCTCCCCACCCTCGAATCCCCCCCCCCCCCCGTCCAGCCTTCATGGACCAAGGATCTCTTCTCCCACCTATAACACCCTTGCATATATAGCTGGAGCCATGGGTCCCTCCCTAAGCGCTCCCAGGCTGGTGGTTTAGACCTGGGGGCTCTGGTTGGTTGGGATTGTTGTTCTCCTCATGGGGTTGCGAATCCTCCAACTCCTTCGCCTTCACTCTTCTCTCATTTAACCCATTGGCACCTCAATGCTGTTGAATGTTAGCTGTGAGCATCTGCGTTCTTAAACAGATTTTCTTATGTCAGAAATTACTATCACAAAGGAAATATATAAACTAGTAACTTACTTCATATATACTGCATTGTTTGGTTTCTGTCCCACAAAGCCCAACATCAAAGAGACAGCCTCCCTGTTGTAAGTTAAGGGCACTAGCCTTGCAATCTGGGCTGCAGGAAGTTGTTCACACATTAAAATAATGTTCTAAACCTGAGCAAATAAAAAATCAGTCTCAGAAGCAGTGAGGGCTTTCTTTAAATCTGTTCTCTGACTACTTCATCTCTGTGCCATAAAACAGCAACATACCTCACTGGACCTAAATGACTGGAAGATTTGGAAAATGACATTTAAGGTTAGGTTTTATAGAGTGAGATTTGAAAGTTGAAGATTGTTTTGTTTATTCTCTGTGTATTCTTTTGTTCTGCGGACTCATCTCTAAACTGAATGAACCCTATTTCCTTATTGCTACAAAATCACACATAGAAGGAAATTGTGCCACCAAGACCTATACACAGGTGAACACACAGTGAGACACATTCCTCTCTCCAGCATCAGCTTTTTCAAGGTTGACTAACACAACATTCTACAAACTTCTCCACTTCAAACAAATGGTTTCATTTGTTAGAGCTCCAGATGATTCTACAACATTCAACAACAGTGAAAACTATTCACAGCTTCAAAATGGCTTATTTGATGGTATAGGGAGACAGAGGTTATACTTTTGTCTTAAAAACTACCTAAATGCTTGTTTTGTCTAAAAATTAAAGTATTTAAAGTTCTATCTCCAAATAGACTCTGATTATTCATAGAATAGTTATGAAGTCCTAAGCCTGTGTATCACCCTGTTTTTTTTTTTTTTTTCTTGTTTTGGTTTTTATTGTTGGTTTTTTTTTTTTTTTTTTTTTTTTTTCGAGATAAGGTTTCTCTGTATAGCCCTGGCTGTCCTGGAACTCACTCTGTAGACCAGGCTGGCCTCGAACTCTGAAATCTGCCTGCCTCTGCCTCCCAAGTGCTGGGATTAAAGGCATGCGCCACCACTGCCCGGCACCCTCTTTTTTTCTAATTTCACTACTCATGTTCTATAAGATAGTAAGCCATACTATACTTTTTGAAGAATATAGGCTAAGTAAGCCTGGTCTTTTTACAAATGTCTCTAATATTCCCTTTATACATTTTGACATAATAATTCTAAAGTATGTTATATGTTATTATTCTCTCTGCATATTTCTTGACTGGGTTCCTCTGGTAAGAATTTAGCTTTTCAGTTGTAGCAAATAGGTCTAAAGCTTTGACTAAATTCTACATGTATGTGTTTCAACTATTTAAAGAACCTAGAGACAAGATATTAGTGATTTTAAGGGACAAGTCACAGTGAATGTAAATTCTACACAGTAATATATACAATTATCATTAATTACCTCTGTTGGAGAATGAGGCTGGAGAAGTTCTCAGAAATGAGAACCATTTAATGTTTTTTCAGACAAATCAGGTCCAGTATCCAGTACCCACCTGGCAATTCACACCTACCTGTAACTCACAGTTCCAGGGGCTTTGATTTGTTCTTACAAATTCACAGGTACTGCGTTTAAATTATCAACATGGAGATAAAATGTTCATAAACACAAAATATAATAAATGAATCCTTAAAAATGATACAGATTATTGCTATAAATCTATTTTATAGCCAGTTATCAATCAACTTAGTACACGTCTCCAGCAGTAACCATCTAAGGACTCAAATGGCCATTGCAAGCTCCTATCACAAATACAGAACCCCTTGGAATTCTATCATCTTGCACATAATTATCTAATTAAGATTAGAAGTTCTTTATAGAAACTCAAACATTCACCTATCCAATGCCAAACTCTTGGACAATTAATTGCACACCACTCCCAGATATGCTTTGCTAAATCCCGCCCCAACTTCCAGGTTGTTAATTCTACTCTTCCAGTTGTTTGAGTCTAAACCATTAGAATCAACTTTGAATGCTCCATTATAATCCACCAAAGAATGTTGGCAGCCTTGTCTAAATATTACCCAGAGTGCAAAATTTTCTTGATATCTACACAGGTATGACTGTAGACTACCATTGTTCCTTAATCAGCAAGGCTGCCTTTCAAATCACCAGTCCCACAGGAATTCACATATGTTGTGTGCCATGTCTGAACACACTAATAACTTCCTTTATGTAACACAAAGAGTGACTTCTCTCAAATACACAAAGACTCTCATTACTTAATCCCCATTATTAATCTCTTATTATGCAACCTTTGCAAAAGGGTCACCATTTGCTAATTTTTCCAATGCACACATGTTTAAATTTAAGATTTTGCACTTTTAGCTCCAGAGTATGTCTCTCTGGATATTAAATGATTGAGTTTTTCAATCCCCTGGCTCTAATCAGGTTAATTCATCAGTTTGATCCCAACTGAATATCTAGTTCACTGACCCATTACTCCTGAATAAATACCTTCCTTCTTTTAATTTTCTCTATTCTTTATTTTATCATGTGATATGCATAGTGTTTTGTACTTATTGCTTTACTATTATTAATTAGAGTATAAACAACATAAGTAACGGGATTTTTGTCATTTTTGGTTACCAAAATGTGTCTTCTAAAATCATGATTTTAATGCAAAATTTGGTCAGTAATAAGCTGGAAACAACCCAGATGTCCCACGAAAGAAGAATGGATACAGAAAATGTGGTTCATGTACACAATGGAATACTACTCAGCTATTAAGAATGAGGACATTCTGGGTTTTGCAGGCAAATGGATGGAACTAGACAATATCATCCTGAGTGAGGTAACTCAGACCCAAAAGGACATGCATGAACTGCAGTGACAAAAATAGAGAAGAACCTGAGGAAAAGGAGCTCCAGCCACAGGCCCAAAATGGAATCCAACCCAAGGGGAGGCCCCAAGGTCTGACACTATTACTGAGGCTATGGAGTATTCACAAAAACAGACCTATCATGACTGCCCTCTGAAAGACCCAACAAGCAGATGAAAGAGTCAGATGCAGATATTTACAGCCAACCAATGAACAGAAGCTGCTGACCCCTGTGGTTGAGTTGGGGAAAAGCTGAAAGAAGCTGAGAAGTAGGGTAACCCTGTAGGAGGACCAGCAGTCTCAATGAACCTAAACCCCTGATCTCTCAGACACTGGAGCACCAAACAGGCAGGATACTACTCCAGCTGATATGAGGTCCCCCAACCCATATACAGCACAGGACTGCCTGGGTCTGGGTTCAGTCAGAGAAGATGCACCTAACCCTCAAGAGACTGGAGGCACAAGGAATTGGAGAGGTCTAATGGGGTGTGGGTCGAGGTGGGGGACATTTTTGTGGAAACAGGGGGTGGGGAGGAGGTGTGGGATGGTAAATAGTCAGAGGCTGGACCAGGAGAGGGATAAAATCTGGAGTGTAAACAAAAAAAGAGTGATAAAATACAATTTTTTAAAAAGCTCAATAAATAAATAAGTAACCTTACCCTAATTTGATAATTTTTTGTTATTAGTTGTGTCTGAAATGTCCCCCCAACCATATATGTTGAAGGCTTGGTAACTAATGAAGCAATGTTCACAGTTACATACTTTGAGAGTATGATTGGATCATGGGGGCACTAACTTAATCAAGTGAATAAATGCACTGATAATTAGTAGTTCAATGGACTACTTGGTATTTGTAGAAATTTAAGATTATGGTTTTATTTGGAATAAATGTGTCATTGGTTATAGTGGTGAAGCTCTGAAACACTAGCTCTTTGCTTACTTTCTTTTATGTCCAGCATCCACAAAACGAACAGCCCCCAGCTGCATTTTTCCCTCACAATAATATGCTGTCTGTCTGTCCTGAGGCCAGAAGTCCATAGACTAAAAGTGGCCTCAAATGAATCTCTTTCTTTCTTTTTTTTTTTTTTTTTTTTTTTTGCTTTGAATTGCTTACATCAGGTATTTTCATACAACACAGATAGGGTAACTTTAAACAATACATTATCTGAATACATTTATTACCTCTCTAATATATTTGCGTGAGTGTTGTTTCTTTGCTTGGAGAGGCTTCTCATCCCACCACCTTCTGTTTCAAGACCTCTGCTGCTACCTACGCTGGAAAACCTGCAGCTCTTTCAGGCAACTGTGGATCAGACAAGCTGCTGTTTTCCAAATAGCTTTCTGACTCTTGGCATCTGTTATTTGTCTGTTAGAACATGGCACATGATCTCATAATTGTCTCCATGTCTCTTTCTTACTATAATGCAAAGTTCATAGGGAGAGTAACTGAGTCTTATTTATTTTTGACAAAGAAGCATTGAGAACAAAAAGTCAATATGTTTCCAAATGTAGCAATCAATTATTCAACAGCTCAGATCTATATATCCACCTGTGACTTTCCAGGAATGCTGACTGAGAATAAAACCTGAGATTTCTTACCAACAGCGAAAAGTCTTTGTCTTGTGAATTTTATTTCCAAGGGACAATGAGAACTAGAAATTAAAATGAAAATCAGCCAGAAAAATCTGAAAAGGCAAGTCTGGGTCAGATTAGGAACCAATTTTTCCTTGTCAGTAAATATGTTGTCTGGTTGGAACACAGCCATAAAAATGACTATTAGAAGATAGCTATGTAGTGTTACTAATGAGATCTGGGTCATAGGTGAGAGCAATTTTCAAACTGTAGCACAAACTTTTGCATCAGAAATTGTGACAATGACTGTTCTATTGGAACATTCTTGTCAAAGTCTAAAACATTCACCCATCCAGACAAAACACAGGTGTGATATCTTGGAAATGTCTCTTTTTAATAAAGTACAGGTGTGAATGTAAAAATGCATGCTGGGAATATTCTAAGTTCCTACTGTTCTTGGGGATGAGTAAGAGAACTCAGCTGCCAAAACAATGGGGAGAGACACCTCCACAGCGGGAAATTCCACAGCCACTGTATTGGAGATGATGTTGCACTCCAAATATCTTCACAATCCACCAGACTGAGAAACAAGATAGTGTGGCCCCTCCTACCTGTTCAAAAGAGATTACTCCTAGAAATGTCAACTGCTTACATTCTTAAAAGTGATTAAAATTCTTTAATGATGAGAATTATGAAGTGATAGGCAGTAGAATAAAGTGAAATTATATCTCTGTATGAAATTGATTCATAATGTATGAGAAATGTTAACATAAGGTCATTATAAGACTTTTAAAACATACATGATAACTTAAGAACATAGCTTAATGGGTAAAATATAGTTTCATAACAGATACTAGATAAAAAAAAATACGCCACTCTTCATAGTAGATTCTAGATAACAAACATATTGACTGTCAAGAAGTGCAAATGTCATTTTTGTTTAGTTTTGGAAGGGTTGGTAGGCAAAATAGTTGATAATATTCCTTTTTGTTTTTTTTTTAGATAACAGTACTAATGTTAGAGTTTGGTAAATTTTGGAAATACTTATAAGCTATGAATAACATTAAAATTAAATTATACAGTATTTCCATCACCAACAATCAGCTGACAAAATGTGCTCTAATAATAACTACCCCAAAATTCACGTCATAGCTAACATTAATTTTTGTTCTAGTCTGTAAATTTTATAATTTATGGAAACATATGTATATGTAAATGCAATCAAATACATTGTTACATGCAGTATATGACTTCTTTCATCTGAAATGATGTTTTTTGTGCTAATTAGTATTCTGTTGGACATGTATCTTTCAATTTGATTGCTCTGCCACAAGTTGGAGATATTTAGGTTGTATTGAACAAATGAGGTTTTGTGAACATAGGAATGAATGGCCTTTTTTCATTGTGGTTTGTTAAATGCCTCATACTAGCATCACTAGATCACATGATAGACAGATGTACATTTATACCTGCATATTTATTATCATAAACAAAACTATGAAACTCTTTCCCAACATCTGTTGGGAAATTTTCCATTAGCACGAGGAGCATGCTAGTGTTGGAGTGCTTCCAGACTTTATGGCACTTGCTTTTATAGGCTTTTGTTATGTGTTTAAATTTTTGTCCTAGGGTATACGTAGCAATATTTGTGTGCTTTTTCAATTGCATTTTTGAAATAATTAACAATATAAGACTTTATGTACAATTAGTCCCTTGTTTATTTATGATAAAATGTCTGCTGGAAATTTTTGCTCATATTTATATTGGGCGTTTGCTTTCTTAGTGTTTAATTTTAGCAATTCTTTCCATATTTTAAATACATACTTTAAATATTTACTTTGAAAATATTCTCTCCTATTATAACATTTTTTATGCAATCAAGTTCAACTTACTATGAGTGTGGAAAGCATTTTGTAGATTCCTTCGTTTAGTCTCTATAGGTGATCATAACTGCCAGGAATAATGACAACCTGATGCATTGTTTTTCTTCTTCTTGACAAGTGAGTTTCTATTTCTTGATTTAGTCTATTGCAGCAATGCAATATTTTCTTTCAAGGAAACTAATTATGTTGGTCCAGTTAAGGTTTTTATAATAATTTTGTCTGTTATGTTTTTTAGATAATCTTTAGTAAATTGAGACTATTTCAGGATTGATCACAAAGTCTGTAAATGACTATCGAATTTGTTAATTGATTTACTACATATATTACATACATTATATCAGAATATAGTTTTAATAATTTAAGGATTTAATTTAAGTATTTTGATTGGATGAATGAAATACTCTGTATATTTACTTTCATGAAACATGTTTGTTTGTTTTTTTTTTAATAAGTAAAATTCGAATTTTATTATTGGAAAATTTACTTCCTATATTTTAGATATACTTGGATTGCATTTAAGTATTTCTGAGAAAAGATGGAAGCGAAGATATCTATACCCACGTTCCTTGGTTGTAAATAAGTTAATTATAAATCCTTTTTAATATGTTAATGTTTATTCTGATTGCATTTCTTCTGTATTAAGTCTGCTAGTTTGTGTCTTTTAAGACAATCGTCACTGTCTCTAGAGGCATTGTTGGTGTGGCTGACGTGTCCGTTGTGTGTAGATAAGGGGCTGATAGAAGAGGGGTTACGTCTATGCTCGGTGTTCTGATCTGTGAACATCTGAATGATTAGTACACCAATATTCCTTGAAAAAAGTGAGCCTGAGATGGCCACCAGTCAGGGGCCAGGGGACCTGAGTGGGTTCCCAGGATGGAAATGAGCAAGAGACTAAAAGAACCCTGCCTGGGACTGCACTTCCTGGTGATGCCTTAGACTGATGACCCCAAGGCCATGGGAGATTACAATGTATATACTACTTTCATGTAACAGCTTTAAAAAAAAAAAAAGTAAAAATCTAATTCAATTATTGGGAGAAATATTTCCTTCTTTTTAAATATACTGGAATAGTATTACAAGTATTTATTCTCCAATTTTCTGAGACTTGAGGGTAGTGAGAAACAGCTTGATGCAAGTAGCCAATGATGACACCGAGGACAATGCTGGCATCAGGGATTATGTCTGGGCCAGCCCTGAGGAACGAAGTGTGGGAGAGATGGTCTTGCTATTCATCTTCTTGCAGTGATGTGGACAAGGGAGAAATACATTCTTCCCGCTTTGCTCTTACCATTTGCAGCAGATGGGAGACCAGGTTCTGGGGTCATGAGGGCAGGAGGGCTGTCTCTGCTCCTCACCTGCTGCAGCACTTGGAAGAGCAGGCTCTGTACCCTACATGGGCAGCATAATAGAGCTGACCATAGTGGTAGGGGTGCAGGTCCGTTTCTTTGAAAGGATGAGTGTGGAGAGACCCAGCCCTACTTTTCTTGTATGTGTGTGGTGCCATTGATGAGGAAACGACTCCCTGCTTTTTCCTTGAGAGCTGGTAACAATGGAGTTATGAGAGCCAGAGAGTTGTCCCTGCCCCCCCACCTGCTTCAGCACTCGGGAAAGTAGGCTCTACACCTCACCTAGACAGCACAGTAGAGCTGATTCTGATGGTGGGAGAGCAAGTGAGCTTGCCCCTAGGTGTCAGCTTGGGAGGGCTTGCCTGGGCACTTGTCTGCCATGGAGTAGTGCAGTGTGAGGGAGAGATGCTATCCCATGACCTCACCCCTGTCACTTATGGCCCTGGGGTTATGAGAGGAGCAGAACTGTCCCTACCCCTCATCTGGGCATCAAGTAGAGCTGGCCCTAGACATGTGTGAGCCAACCTTGACTCTTTTGCTGTGTGGTGGCATAGATGAGACTCCTCCTCCCCTCCCTCATCCTTAATCATCTATGGCAGGCAAAAGAACCTGCCATGGAACATGAGAGTAGGATAATTGGGCTATGTGTCTCATCAGCTGCAACACTCAGGAGAGTATGCCATGTCTTTTACCTGTGCTGCAGAGTAGACCTGGCCCTGGTTGTGGGGATTTCAGATGAGCCTGCCCCAAAGGTATAAGAACAGGAAAGCTGGCAAGTGGACTGACTGACCAGCTTAGATACTTCTCAGGCCCAGATCCAGGACTTTGAATTGGCTTACCCAACATCTACCCCATTGATGAACTAATGGAGTCATATTATTATGTATGTTATTATGTATAGTATGTATATATATTATGATATATCATAATAATAGTTTAGAGCTACCCATTTGTCCATGAATTTGAGGTCATTCACTAGAGCATGGGAAACCTACTAGGGTCCATGTTCTCAATAAAGAATAATTTTCCAGCTCCCACCACTATGCACTGCTGTTAGTGTCTCAGTATTCAATGGATATGGGAATCATCTCCCCCACCCTATATGGGGACTTTGGCTAGTTGACACTGAACAAGTCACGTGAGGTAATCATAGCTGCTGTGTGCAAATACAATTACAATACCCATGTCATATGAAGAAGACAGCACTTGACAGGACTTCTTCCTACCTCCCAGATCTTAGACTCTTCTGCAATGCTTCTGAGGCCGACTGGATATGTTATGTGTGATATAAATGTCCCATTTAGGCTGAGTACTCAGTGTCTTACTCTCAGCATTTTCACAAGTCATTCACTCTGTGTGAATTCCTGCCTTTTCAAAATTAACTTCCTGATAAGTTAAGAGCATCCCAGTTCTATGGATAGACATAATATGTAGAAGGTATTGACAGCATGAACAACTTACAAAATGACAATAACAGGTTATACCTCAGCACCTATGATCTCCTTATCCACTGGCTTTTGACTTTATGCTTCAATAATTCTATATTTTGACAATGTATTATTAGTGTCATAAATTTCTTACCAAAATTAATTTGAAATTTTCAACTAAAAATAGTATAAAATGTGTAATAAAATTATGCTAAGTAAAAAGAAGCAATAAACTTTTAAATGGAGTAGGTCTTTTGAGTCTTAAAAGAAGAGGCAAAAAATCATACCATTGAATTATGATTTTTTCATTATATTTAAATCTTGTTTTTACATTCCAGATTTTTATCCCCCACCCAATCCACACTTTGACTGCTCCACATCCCATACCTACCCCATCTTCATGGAGGATGTCCTCACTCCCCCCACTCACCAGAATTCCCCCCTCCCTGGGGCCTCCAATCTCTTGAGGCGTTGGATGCATCTTCTCTGACTGAGTCTAGACCCAGCAATCCTCTGCTGTATATGTGTTGGGGGCCTCATATCATCTACTGTATGCTGCTGGTTGGTGGCCTACTGTCTGAGAGATCTCGAGGGTCCAGGTTAATTGAGACTATTGGTCCTACTACAGAGTTACCCTCCTCCTCAACTTCTTTTAGACTTTCCCTAATTTAACCGCAGAGGTCAGCACTTCTGTCTACTGGCTGGGTGTAAATATCTGCATCTGACTCTTTCAGCTGCTTATTGAGTCTTTTGGAGGGTATTCATGATAGGTCCCTTTTTGTGAGCGAGCATAGCCTCAATAATAGTGTCAGTCCTTGGGGCCCTCCCTTGAGTTGTTGATCCCAGTTTGGGGCCTTCGCTGAACCTCCTTTTCTTCAAGTGCGTCTCCAGTTTTACCCTGCAATTCTTTCAGACAGGAACAATTCTGAGTCAGAATTTTCAACTGTGGACAGCAACCCCATCCCTCACTTGATGCCCCTTTCTCTGCTGGAGGTGTGCTTATAGGTTCCCGCTCCCCATTGTAGGGCATTTCATCTAAGGTCCCTTCCTTTGAGTCCTAAGAGTCTTTCACCTCCCAGGTCTCTGGTACATTCTGGAGGGTCCCCCCCTACCTTCTACCTCCCGAGGTTACCTGTTTCCATTCTTTGTGCTGTCCCTCAGGACTTGATGACTTGTGAAGTATCCAATCTTTCCTATGTCTGCAACAGTTATAAGAGTGTCATTGAAGGCAAAATACTGTTAAGGATTCAGAACAAGAAATGCTAGTTGAGCTTGATCAATGACAATATGTTTCTTGACAGTATGGTCAAGCAGGAAAGATGAACTTAAGGAAAATCTTTAATAGCATGTAGAATGAGCTGCTTGCCATAAGATTGATAAAACAACCAAATGAATGTTTCGTTTTACTATCTTCGATACAGTTCTCATGACTCAGATCAAGAATCAATCTGAGAAAAAAAGGCAGAGCTAATTATCCCCAATTAAGATTTTTAGCATGTTTCTGCTTTTTATGTTAGACAGAGATTATGAGAGTCCAATAATATTCCAAGTGCATACTTGAAAAGTCCAGACATGATATAGGATGAAATGAATACCTATGGAGATGTAGGGAGAAAAATATTTACTCCTTAATTGTGTTTGTAATAGTCACTACATCTTGGAAAAAGTTTCTCAAACCATTCTGGTGTTATCAAATAATCCTAGAAAGAAAGTTTTAGATACAATAAAATCCTAAACCTCTGCATTAACTTTCAAATTGGCATTGGTCTATGGGATCTTATCTTAAAATTAGTTTTTGACAAAAGATATTTTCTAGTCAACAGTCAATGTTAATATTCCACTGTAATACAGAGATGATCTTTTTAATGTTTTATGCTATGTGCATGTGAGAGAGAAAAGAGAGGGAGATAGAGAGAGACTGAGATAGAGAGACAGAGACAGAGGTGGAGACAGAGACAGAGACAGAGAGACAGAGAGAGACATAGAAGGGTCGGGGAGCTGGGAACTTAACTGAATCTTCGGCAATATCAATAAGAAATTTTATTCTTTGAGCCACATTGTTTTAACATTCAAGTTAAAACTGTAACCTGTTTTGAGTTGTTTTTACCATATAATCTTATAAATGGGAATATGAACGGCTCAGAAAATGTCTGCAAATGGTTTTATCCCTTCAGTGCAATTTCTGCTAGACTGAGAATCTAGACACAGCTCTTTAAAAGAAGTCAGAAAACACTACAACTATTAAAAATATGTTTTAGAACATTTAGCTTTTAGGAAAATTGATCAGAACACATGATTATTTATGTAGTTTATAAATGATAAACTATGAAATTTTGTGAAGATAAAATGCACTTAAAGATTTGCTACTATATACTTAAAATATCACCAATTTTATCTCTCAGTATTGTAAGATTTTTAAAATTTCCAATTCTCTAAATACATAGGAGATTGCTGAAATTAAATGTGCTTTTAAGAGTTTATAATTTTTAAAGTACCCAAAGTGAAAGATTGGCAATGAATTTGTCTCAGCATCTTGACAGTGCGTTCTAAGAAATCAGTCATTGAGTCTGGTAAGGACTTGGAACAGTAATTTAATTTGCTGCTGTTATTTTCTTATAAAGGTGTGTCTTCCAAGAGTACAAAGTTCACCTTCAGATGACTTGTTTACCTTTGAGTACTGATGCTAGTCTCCCACACTGATCTTGGTCCGATCTATTACCTGGATTGAAGTTCGACTTTCAAACTGTTTCAGTATACACACTGTTCTGAGTGACTGCACCTAAATGAGAGAACCTAGTCCTCTCCTCCAATTCTAGCTCTTCTTGAAAAACAAACAAAAAACAAACAAACAAACAAAAAGACATGATCTTTTTCCACTGGCCCCTTATTTGGCATATGCAGGCAGTAGCATCTTCTCCTGGTACTAAGATTACTTGCATTGTCCAAGGTTCAAACTTAAACCCCAAAGCGATGGTGTTGAGAGTTGGGGATTTTATAGATGAGAAGGTTACACCCATAACAGTCCATGGGTTTATCGTTGCATGAAGAGGCAATTGAAGTTGTTGACTCTTGATAGAAAAATGTGAGTGACTCCCTTCTCTTTCTCACGTTCATTCTTGTCTTTTGGCTCTTGAGGTATGAGCACATGAAGGTGCTCACCAAATACGAGCACTTTAACACTGAACTTCTCTGAACTATAAGAAATATTTCTTTTCTTTGTATATTACCTGGTCTGTACTATTCTTTTCTAGCAACACACAACATGCTAAAATATTTGGCAATAACCATAGGTTTAGGAAATGGCTTTTTTCAATTGGGTTTAAACAAGAACTCCTGTTATGTAGAAATTGGGAGAGTAGCACTGTTAAGACACACAGTAAGCACAACCCTTTCTATTGCCTGTATGAACAGAGGAGTTGAGTTGGGAAGACACATCTTCTCCGTATGGGTTTCACACATGACAAACAGGACCTCGGAGTCACAGTAAACACAGTCAAAGCCACTTCCCTTAGTTTTACCTCCAATCTGTTTCAGCCCTCTACTATATTAGCCAAAATTTCAACAATTTTCTATGACTTTTCTATCACTTACAGTTCAGAATCAAAACACAAACAAAAAAAAATCTGTACCTTTGGGGGTATTTTCTTCAACCAGCAAGCAATTAAGGAACCTGAGAGCCACATATGGCGGCCAAGGATCTTCATACCTCCTCTCTTGTTTCTATGTTCAGCTTTTTCAGTCAGAACAATTGCCCAGCTTATTTGCTTTTGAAAGAAAGCTTTAATATATATATTCATCATATAAATGTACTATTTCATTGATTTATGCTAGATCTCATATATTGTTATAATATAGTAACTAATATAATAATATATTTGATATGTGTTCATTTTGCTTCACCATAGGACATGATTTAGATAGTACATGATTTAGAGGCCCACTTCCCAAACTAGGGAGAAAGTTTAGTTTTAATTGTAAGATGTTTTTAAAGGAGAAATTAAGAAAGCATAATTAGTCCAGTAAGATAATTGATATTAGTGAAATTATTGATATTATGAAAAGGTTATCTGGGAAGCTTCTCTCTCTCATTCTCTCTCTCTCTCTCTCTCTCTCTCTCTCTCTCTCTCTGTGTGTGTGTGTGTGTGTGTGTGTGTGTGTGTGTGTGTGTGTGCATGTCATTGAACAACCTGCAGGAATTATCCCCTCCAATCATGTGGGTTCTAGGGAACTCAGTTTTTTGAATAAATATCTTCACTGGTTTTGCCATCTCATCAATCCCCTTGCCTTCTCTCTGTCCTCATCCTTATAATGATGCACCAATAATGTCCATCAAGTGTCAACATGTTAATTTGGCTTCCCAAACTCAAGAACTATTAGCCAATATGCTTCTTTCATTATATTCCACAACTACCTTGTCTGCAGAATTCTGATGTAATATCACTAAAGATAAGAAAGCAGATTGTTTCCCAGTAAAATTATGGAAGACAAAATTGGCATTTTTCAATTCCTCCTCAGACAGATTGGCAGCACTGTGTCTAAATGCAGGGTAGTATTTGTGATGGTGACAATTATGAAGTAAATTTGAATGAGCTTAGATACATTCTACACTATCAATGTGTCTTGGGTAAATTAATTCACTTTCTACATTTTGGATTATAAATATTATTATCAACCATACCTGCCCTGTAAGTCTGCTTCTAATTATAAATGAGATAACTCTAAATTTGATGTCTCAGGTTCCAGTGCAAGCAGTCAATACGAGTATATTTCCTTCTTTTCTTACTTACAAGCAAAGCCCATCTGGTCATTCCACTACTTCAAAAATTAAAAATCCACAATCCCTACAATCTTTCCAAAATTAGAAAGTCTAACAACTTTATTTTGGTGTATACTTTTTTTCATTTGTATACAACAGAAATATTATAATTCTTTATGAACTTAATGCTAAATTGCTTAACACTTTATTGTTTATTATATTTTTCTAAGAAGATTCAGAACTTTCAGGGGAGTTCTAAATTCTCACAGAGAAGGAATCTGTTGAACAATAGGATTAAACAAAATGTGATTAATATGAAAACCTGCAACCCTTCTACTGATCCTTACTTGAGTAAGAGAAACTTAATTCACAAGACTCAGAGACTCTGCAAGGTATAAATATATTTACATTTTTCTACCATGTTTTCAAGAAAATAAATCCATCCAGATACTGTCTTTCAGGAACATTTTGCATATTTATGTGCAAGTTCTGAAGCTTCCATGACTTTGCAGTTTGCTATTAACATTTTGTGTAGACTTTGTCCTGGCTAAAGATGTATGAACACATTTTTCCTAGAGCCCACATGCTGGCCAGACCTTCCTTTTGCATAAAATATAGATCTCCTTTTTGGAACTGTTTCTCCCCTACAATACATCATAGAATGTGTATAATTTCTTTCTGGCTAACAAGAAATCCATGCTCTTTTCAATAACAACTGACTGAGATGATAAATTAAGCTTTTCCTATTATCTGCCAATGAAGCCATTTTCACTTCCTAAAACCTAGCTTAGAATTCCATTATTGATGGATAAGAAGCTTAGAAATTAGCATCTCATCGTGTCAGTAAATAAAAAGAACATTGCACTTGTAAAAGAAAAGTTAACCATCTCAGATCATCAGAGAGGTGACAACACAGGCCCAACTGATTCCCTCAAAACTGGATATACAGGCAGGCAAGCACAGAAAATTGCACTGAATAGATCAAAAGACACAGGTAAAAGTCTCATCAGAAACCACTACTGTTTAGGAAAACATGAATTTTAATTGATTAGCTGTTCAACATGTCCAAGTCTTTAAAACTCTAGTGAAATCTGGTAAAACAGAATGGAGGACATAGTTTTTTGAGTTTATCTCCACTGATTTATTAGGTCTGACATTAAATATTTGTTATTGGTGGGAGGGGAAAACGATATTATTTTGAAGTACATTCCTCTCAACAACAGCTGGTCTTGGAAGATGCTGCTACCTTACCAGAATTTAACTTGCTAGAATTTGTCATAGCATCACTGATCTGTAGGAAGGGAAACAACAGCTCCAGGTAAATTGGACTCATCATGTCCAATATAAAGCAGAGACACAGGTACATATTTCATCTGATAATAAAAAAGAAGGAAACATGTTAAAGGGAAATAAAGATACATTTTGATGGCTCCAGAATAAGAATTGTTATATTAATGTTAGATTCAAAGAGGAACAGTATGGTGGAATTACCAGACAAGTATTTTTATGTATTATTAATACATAAGAGTTCCAGTATAAATTGAGTAGTATACAAGAACAAACAAGCAATGTAAGCAGAAAATTCTAAGAGCAAAGCCAGAACAAAAATAATAAAGATCAGTCTTCTATAATTGGCCACTTGCTCTGAGTGGCCAATTAATTGATAGACACACCTGGAGACAAAACATCTTACCAAGAGCATGTCTCTTAGATAATTTCAAAACTCAAAAGAAAAGATGCCAGTGGGAGAGGGGGTCAGGTAGGATCTGGGAAGGTCAAAGGCAAAGGGTGTAAAACCTGTAATGGAGATCTTAGAGTAGAAAGAAGAGAAGAAAGAGAAGGGAGAAAGAATGGGGATAAGGAAAGAATGGAGAAAAAGAGAGAGGGAGAAAGAGAGAGAGAGAAAGAAATAGTTGCAGAGGAATTGTGGATAGAGATTTAAAACAATCAAACAATAATAACAACAAAAAGATCCACCACCAACAACAAAAACAAGAAAAAAACACTGAGAAACAACACCCCCACACTTACGCAAAAAAAGTTTAGCTCCACGCTACACACCCAAAATCTAAGCAAACACAGGAAGAAAAAAATATCAGAAAGAGCTTTTCCATGTTATAGGCATCTGATGACAAAGAAAAAAATTAGGTAAATCAGAGGCTGACACTATAAAGCTATAGAGGAGCAGAAATGAGAGTTTCTTTTGATCTCTCCACAGAAGATTTGCAAGAAGGCACATGTAGAAAGATATATTTAAAGTACTAAAGGGAAAATGGCGAATCTTAAAGTTATGTACTTTGCAATGCAATCTAAAGGAAAGAAAACTAACCTTCCAAAAAAATATTTAGGGGACCTGTTGTCCATCATTTCAAGAAATGTTAAAATAATCTATTTAGAGAGGAGGAAATTGTTATTGAAATAGAAGGTATTGAGACATGCTAATTGAAAGATCAATGATCAATTAAAGAATTGAGTAAAATTACACGAACATATTGTCAGAATGTGAAGAGGCATTGTTAGCAACAAAATTATAAATGTGGGAAACGCATATAAACTGTGAACCACCCAAACAGCAAGCAAGTGTAATATCCAACAATAAGCTATAAAGTTTACTGAGCAGTGGGGCCTTTCAGCACCAGATGAAAACTCATCTAATAGAATTACATATAGGTTGAACAATGAGGAAAAAGAAGCATAGGCTAGGAGATATCTCCGTAGCTTAGGCTATGTAAACAGGAGCCTTGACTAGATCTGAGACAATAAAAGATGACTTGAGTTAAAATGAACTTCTAAATAAAAGAGTTTGAATTAGAGTTCTTAATGGTATCACAAAATCAAAAATGCTCTCAATAATTTTGTCTTTCTTTTTTCACACTCCCTTTTTATAAAACACATTCTGGATTTACCTGAGGGGTGCCGAAAGCAGATGCCTACATGAAACATGGAGGTAAAATCCATAGTTTATTAGATGAGGTTGGGAAGGCTTTGTGATCTAACTTAAGGATGTAGTGGCCATATGCCCCCAGGAAATGTAACTAGTAACCAGCTCTGCCAGCTTCACTGACTCTTCAAGAGAAGTAAACGATTTTTACATATTAGTAGCATTTCACAAATTTTAGCCTCATTAGAACAAACAAAATATGTCAATAAGTCAAATGTATCATGTAGGTCAACAGCTTGCAAAATTCGTATTGCTCTGCTGTCTGTTATCGGGCAAAGCAGTGGAGTGCTTTGCTTGGGTTCGTCTCTTTCAGACATTTCCCACAGACCTGATGGAAGGCTCCCATCCTTACTGATCACATCCTGCAGTTCCCATTCCTACAGCTGCACTGGAGAGAAGAGTCCGCTTAACAAAACTTTTTCCTCTTGATTTAAACATTTACTCCCTGACCAAATGCGATTTTTAATCATACTTTGTACACAGGTCTCATTAGTGAAGGATACATAAATTAAAAATTAAATACCCCAGGCTTGAGTAGTTTCATGGTTTGATAAAGGAATAATTATAAACCATGTATAATGGCAGCACAAATCATTTTGATGACTTGGGATAATTCACTATCCCAAGAGCATCACTGTTGCACATGGAGAAATATGAATAATGACCTAGTGTCTTGTCACTGAGACATGTTGTCAAAGTTCGGCTCAGGAACACAGATGATAATTTCTCAGAAAGACTGCATGGGACTCTGGAGTCAGATAATCTACTCATTCTGTTTTGTTCTCAATGGTTGTTTTTCAGGCATTTCTATCAAAAACTATGAAACAGAATCTTTATTTCAAAGATAAATCAGCCTATCTAGGATTCTTGGGCTTGCGAATTAAATTCCATAGGTAGGAAATAGGCAGAGGAGTCGCTCTGGATTGTCTATGACAAATGTTCTACTCCATTTTAATTCACATCAATGTCTTTTCTCCTGAGGCAGTTCTTCATTGTTACCGTGAGGAGTGGGGCACATGTCTCCTTGTCAGTACTATTTAGAAATTTGAGAAAATATTAAATAACTATAAAGATAAATACTGTATTATCCTGCCTCTTTCCTAACCTGCGATTTCTTTGCCTATATACTTCTTCTTTATGCTGGTATGCAATCAGTGGCTTTCAATATATTTCTTTTTCGGACCCTACAATTAAAGGGAAGCTATAGAGTTTTCACACTCAACTTAGAAAAATACTAGCATGAAAAAAAAAAAAAAAAAAAAAAAAACCTCTAAATTTTCCCTTCTAACTACAAAACCAACAAGTTTGATCCAATTCCTTCTTCAATTTTCATCTCTGGCAGTCTCTCAAAGGCTATTATAAAAGTAGTATGCTGTGAACAACTCAATTTCATTTATCTGATGATATACCCCAATTTGTGTATATCAAGGCCTCAGAAGATAAGACATTGATGTGAATTAAAAATGAGTAGAACCTTTGTTATAAGGTTATAATGAGCCAGGCAGTGGTGGCGCACGCCTTTAATCCCAGCACTTGGGAGGCAGAGGCAGGAGGATTTCTGAGTTCAAGGCCAGCCTGGTGTACAGAGTGAGTTCCAGGACAGCCAAGGCTATACAGAGAAACCCTGTCTCAAAAAAAAACAAACAAAACAAAACAAAACAAAAAAAAAAGGTTATAATGAAGGACTACATAGGTAGAGAAAGTAATACCTAAATTTATAAATTGCTTGATTCAATTTTATAGGAAATAATTATTTGTATAGAGTAGTATGTATGACATTATATACTCCAAATAATTAGAAAAGTGAAAGTGAAAATGAAGGATTAATTACTATACTGCTGGTATCTCAACTTAAAAACTACACAGAAATCAGTCCTGCTGTGAAAGCCTCTCTAGATATATTTGTTTGCTTTTGGCATAAACTTAGTAGATAATAAGTAGGAAAAAAATTACAAAATTAAGTTTGTGCTCTAGGCAGAACAAAATTTGTTGTTATCTTTCTAAATGCAGGCAACAGGGTGTGAAACCAGTAAGAAATCAAGCCAGGTCTTGACGTCAGTTCTTCCTAATTTGGAACAATTGAGTGCATCTTTGACTTACGTGCAAGGGCTCATCATTGATTAAGCGGACAGGGGTGTTTCCTATGATACTTCTCTGGCCTTATTGCTATAAATAGCAATGTGTTGTCAAGTTGATTTATTTATTTTTTCTCCAGAAAGAACCTAAATTAAAAATGTTTTGAAGTTGGTTACAACCAAACCCAGTACATTCTTATTCATTAATGACTTTTTGTCTCTTGAATAGTATCACTATGGTTGGAAAATGAAGTACTATATTTTTATGATTTTATAGATGTATGAAAATTTTTTCAACTTTGGATGAATGATACAAAAACACAATCCTTTTGACAAGATGATGGACTCCTCAATTGTTGTATTCTCATTGTGTGTTTTAAATAAATAGAATATTGTTAAAAGGAAAACATGGCTTTGTGCAATCTTTGTTGAAGGCAAGCAGAGTTAGAAGTCATGTTTACATCTGATAACCACGGTCACATATTATACAGCCTTTTAGAATCATGACCAATCTCAGAAGTTCTGCATGTAGAATGGGAAGAATATCTATGCCTAGTAACTAGAACATTTGCTTTAAACTTATAGCTTCTAGTCATTAATAATGAGAGTTTCATCCTTAAAGATTTCATTTGAAAGACTAATCGAGATTATTTCACAGACATTTATAATTTCTTATGAACAAGAGGTTATATATTTTAAAAGTCAAAACCAAAATCAATAGACTTGTATTATGTTAAAATTAATAAAACCTTTGTTCCATGCCAGCCTTTATATTAAACTTCTTATACAGATATCTCGTATATGGTCCCTAAACTTTTGTTTTATAACCTTTCTCTTTAGAAAATCCACTTGTTTTTTGAATAAAAGAAAGTTTGGGATAAGCCCTTAGAAACAGTGTTCATGTAATTGGGTTTAATGCCTTGCTTTTCATTGACTATTTGTGTTTATTGTATTGCTTGTTCCTTGACTATTTGCATCTATTGTATTGCTAGACCCTCAACCTAGAACTGACTTTAAAACATGCATGTAATCAAAATGGTATAAAAGCATAAAGGAGGAGGAGGGAATAGGATAGGGAGCTCTAGGGAGGGGAAATGGGGAAAAGTGATTACATCGGTATTGTAAATAAATAAAATATCCAATAAAAAATAAAAAAAAGAAAGTTTGGATTTAGAGAGTTGAAAAGAATGTATTTATGTATTCACACAGTCAACGCCTTAATGTTTGTCTTTCTAATTATTACCTACAGAAAATATCTCCTAGTTTAACTAGGTCTAGAGTTTAAAACAACAAAATTACATCCATTTTTCATATCTGTTCAAATCATCACACTACCTAATGGCTATCATGATCCCAAAAGTCTCCCTGTTTCTAGAAGATGAAATCTTTCTACCCTTTCATTTTAAAACTAACATGCCTTAAACACATATATTTCACTTGATCCTAAGAATCTAATGTTCTTTTTAAAAAATCTAAAGATGCTTCTGATTTGAGATGCTACCTCTATTTAGATTCCATCTCCTTCTTGAGATATCATCAGTAGGACTCAAAAAGGAAATTATAACTTTGTGTTGTTCTGTAAATGTCTGACCAAAAGAGCCATATGGTATATAAATATTCCTGAAGTTGGGAAGTCATAAAGAGGGAGAAGAAAATGAAATTAAATGTTATATTTCTTTGATTTCAGTCTGCTGTTGTACATTTGTCATTGTCTATCTTATTTTACAAAATCACTATCTTGCAATTTCCATTGTTCCCTTGCTTACTCCTGTTCTCCACATTTACCCTCTGTGCATTTTATATCTGTTTTAAATAAATTGTACTATATGTTTCAGTATTTTCACCTGTTCATTTCAATGGGGGGGGTCTCTGGGCAATTGTTTGTTTTATGACTGCCTTAATTTAGCCAATACATTTGTTTATTTTTAAGACAGGGCCTTATGTAGCTCGAGCTATTTTCAAACTCACCATATAGCTGAAGTTGACCTTAAACTCTGAAACCTTCTGCCTCTACCTCCTAAGTGCTTGACTTATAGTTGGCCAGAGTACCATAAGTAGACAGTTTCATCTTTCTTTATAAAATGAAGCATATACTAAGCAACTGTAGTAGTATCTTTTATTCACTAGATGTAACTATCACTTCAGAAGCTTACTGCAGAATAAGCTCACCCTTTCTCTTTCTTAACTCTGGATGACTGGTTCAATGTAGCTTTCTGGCTCAAACTCCTCTCTGATTCGAACTGGCTTCTCTTTGCTTCTGACTGAATTTCTCTGCTTGGCTTCAAACTAACTCTGACAACCTGCTCTACTCTTCTGGCTTCCTCTTATTCTCTGGATTATTCTGTTTTCACCTGTGTCTAGTTTGTCCTCTCTACCATCTGTCTCTGTAAAACTTTCCTGGTAAAATCTACCTCTAAACTCCATGAATTGAATTGCCACCAAGTGATCTGATAACTCAACTTCACTTCACTGACTCTTAACTGACAGACTCCCCACTCTTTCCCCTCTCTCTTTCTGCTCTCATAAAACCTTTTTTCCTGCATGTTCTTATGAGAGCTGGACGTATCCTGTCTCTGACTCATTTTGTCAGCTCTTTCTCTGATTAGTCACTTTGTCTGCCCCTCAATGAAACATCATCATTTGGGATTAAAGGTATGAATAAGGCATCTGGTTATATTCCAGCCAAATGGGTTAAAGGTGTGTGTTCCAGCCAGAAGGATTAAAGATATGTACTAAGGATATGTCTATAATTTAGCCAGTTCACTCAGCCTTAGGTATCTGGATGTGATGCGTTGCCAGAGAAGCTATGTTTCTGGATTAAAGTTTGTCTGCAAGCACCACATGCAAATTCACCCACATTGACCTCTTTTTACAAAGAACATTCTATCTCCATATGTAACATTTTGCCAGTGGGTACATTTTTTAAAAAGAAATAGGCCTATAAATCGGCCTCTGAATCATCTATATAAATGTGAAAATTTTTAAAAAAAGAGTAATTTTATATGCACTTAGGACAATAAAATAGACCAATATAACCCAACACTAAGATGTATAACATAAACTGAAAATGAGTGCATGTGGGATGCTAGTTTCCTAATGTGCACGTATGTCACTATATCCTACCACCCTCCTTCTAGACATAGTATCCAGCTCCACCACTACTGGGATATGAGTATTTTGAGCTTAAGATGCAAATATGTCGAAAAATAGTGAGATAAATAATGACAATGAACCTTTCATTTACGTCTGCACTGACAAGAGTATTTGCAGTAATTATTTAAATGAATATGGTATAATTGGGCAATAGAAACAATTTTCTTTTTTTTTTCTTTTTTTTTTTTAGAAATAATTTTCAATAGATGAACAGTGAGAATCTGAATCCTGGGTGAGATAAGGAAGGTGCCTGCATTCTATAGATCACAGCTGTTAGCATCCTAATATCCAGACAGTTGTTTAACTCTATGCATGTGATTCTGGGTACAGCTGTCCTCTTCCTTTATCTTACTTCCAATGTCTCTTACTAAGAAAACAGAAGAGGAGAATAAAGATGTTTTGTTAATATTCTGATCTTTAACATAAGTAAGGGTGGTTAATTGTTTCTAGGATAGAGAATAATTGTAAAACCGGCTTTGCTCTATGCAAGGTTAAAAGAAAATAGAAAAACATTGTACAAGGGAGGCAGAGTAGCAGACGCAGGGACAGATTGCGTACCTTCTCCCTAGCCTCAATCTAGAAAAGAAACAGCAAGCGGGGAGGGAGGGAGCAAAAGAAAAAAGAGAGAAAGAGAACAAATCTGACTCATTAAGCAATGGCATATTTTTGGCCTCCTCTGGCATAGCTGATGCTTCTTTCTTCTATCTCCCCTACATAGTAAAACCTTGTTTTCAGAAAATGTTAATCTTTAACTTACGAGTAATATTAATGTGGTTATGACTCTCCAAACACTATAAATCTTCATTCTGTGGTCTCCCCCTGCCTCTTCATGTACAGCTAATAACTGTCAGTAATTTAGGGTACTGACACTGTACTCTTTCAGTGGCTGGTCACATTTATTTAAGACAAACCCCCATCTTCCCTTGTCTCTGGGTAGACAGAGCACATTAACATGATAAGACAGTATCAAGTCTCACTTAAATGTTCTACCATGTTATTGTTTGCATGTTTTTATTGATTTTTTTTCCATCTCTTCTAGTGGGACACCTGTGTTTCATATCTGTGGCTTTTATTTATTTATTTCTATCTTATTTCATTTAGATCTGTGCTTGCTTTTACAATCAGCAAAAAAGAAGGGAAGTTGTCATACAACCAATGTTATCAGCAAATAAAAATTTAAGTTTGATAACATAGCATCTCACCATGCAATCTTGGCTGGCTTAAAACTTTTTATATAGAACAGCATGAACTCAAGCTTACCATGAAAAATTCTGGCTCTTGTTGGGAGTATGAAGGTCCTTGTGCTCACATATCTTCAGGGAAAAGGCATGTTAAACACAAAGGAGTTTCCTTTCTAGGGCTTTTCCACCTAGAAATCTAGAAGTTGGAAGTTATTAACACCCAGTGATGTGTATTTTCTGTTTGGCCAGGCCATATCAAGCTTCCACAACCAGGACGAGAGGTGACCTCTATGCTATCTGTATGACTCAGACTATGCCAGATACTTCCTTAGGCTCTTAAGCTAGTACATATAGCTTATCTCTAGTATCAATCTTTTTCGGAGAAGGGACATGTTTTTTGAGCTGAGTTTTGATATAATTATGGTTCTTTATGTACCTTGGATTTTGTTACAGGAAACATTTCCCAAATTATACTGTGTTTAAATATGCTGGCAATCAACTGCCTGGCATCAGACTCCTGAAGTTTGATCCACCCTGACAGACTCGGTTGTGCTAAATTTTTATTCTTACCTCTTTGTTGATGATTTTACTGCAGGGACCCTCCCATGGGCTCTGACTGCAGAACGTTAGGATTATATGTGTACAAAACATCAGCATCCTGGTAAAAGTGATTTTAAATAAAATTGTATGTACTTTTCTGGCTAGTGTTACAACTTTTGACTAAGTAGGGTAAGTTTGGTGCCTACTATATTATTAAACTTAAAAAGCTGAAGAAGATACACCATATAGTTCAGGTCTTCTCATAAAAATAAAACATCATACCTACAGTTAGTCAATAGAGGCTGAAAAAAGGAAATTATGGTTTTGTTTTGTCATATTTCTAGGTTCACTAAAAGAATTAGATGGTCATCCAGTAATGGTATATTCATATAACTCTTGTCATAGATTGATTTTCATATTTTAGAATCTTGTAAAGAATCATGTGAAAGAGTAAGTAGAACTGTTTGTTTTATGATATCCAAGGACAAAAAGTGTACAAGAATTGATTAGTTTTAAACCTTTCCTTGATAATATCATTCCAGTAGTTTGGATATGCACATGAATTACTGTGATAATCAATGAATGCACATAATTTTTGTGATTTCTTTTCAGTTTAATACCATCTGTCATTCTGAATACCTAATCTACTATTATCACCAATACACAGTTTAGAATATCATAATCTCTGCATTTTTAATGAAAAGTTTAGAAATCCTATGGAATTTGTCCTATAGAATAAATTAACTATGGTTCTGCATAAAAAATTCATTACTAGAATTTCAAAATATTTATTTTTCA
Source organism: Mastomys natalensis (assembly GCA_021653895.1). NCBI lineage: Eukaryota > Metazoa > Chordata > Mammalia > Rodentia > Muridae > Mastomys > Mastomys natalensis. The sequence goes on from JAJTUV010001794.1 coordinate 231,897, forward strand.
CTTTGTTAATTTAGACTTGTAATTTAGGTTATATTCCAAAGTCTTTTTTTTTTTTTTTTTTTTTTTGGTTTTTCGAGACAGGGTTTCTCTGTGTAGCCCAGGCTGTCCTGGAACTCACTCTGTAGACCAGGCTGGCCTCGAATTCAGAAATCTGCCTGCCTCTGCCTCCCAAGTGCTGGGATTAAAGGCGTGAGCCACCACCACCCAGTCTATATTCCAAAGTCTAAACAGAACAGAATTTAAGAATAATTTTCTTCTAACTGTATAATTCAAATATTTTCAGTACTTAGTGAATGAATGCCATTCATGCCTCAATGGATGACATATAACTGGAGAATGATGTTCTAATGCATCTGTTATATCAGCAAAATACTGACGGCTCCAGAAAGACATGAAAATATAAAATCCATAATTCAGGAGCTGAAGGAATAAAGTTTTAATAGAACCAGTTCCATGGCCTGTCACTCTAAGCTCCTTTATCATTATGTGGGGAAATACAAAATTAGTAAACTTTTGAAATATATTCTGTTTGTAATGACTGCACAATTGCTTTGTAGACCAACATTTGGGCAAATAATCTTCATCACTTTAAACACTCATTATTCAAGATTTCTATTCATTTATTTAATTAAGTCATTCCTTGGCTAGTGCTAGTATTTGTCCAGCCTTCCACAGTCTACCAGTATTTATGGACAGGTCAACTGGCAAAACAATTTTCATCTGACAAGCTCCAATTGAACTTGCTTCCTTGGATCATTAAACACATTGGCATTTACATTTGCAATCATTTTATGCCTTGTTAGTTTTCATCAACCTCATTCACAAATTAATAAATCTAAAGAGATTTAGTTAATGCCTCTTTGCATATCAGTGTCAACCTTCTTGGCTGTATGTACGAAGACTTTGTTGTTAAAAAGAGTAAGCTCACAAGAAACCAGAGCAAGGTCCTAAATCAAAATCCACTCATCATTTTAGACCAGGAAACTCTGTCAAAAGGAATGAATCACATATTTATTAAATGTTATTGAGACATTACTTGGCTCTTTATCATGAACTCACTAAGCAAGGAATGCTTACCAGCACTCTCGGTATTCCGAATGGGCAACTATACTGAGAACTGTTCTCTACATTGTCCTTTGACATTATCCCAATCCTACCTATTGCATGTCAGTAGTCCTACCAACTGTTTTTTAATTATTTATCTTACTTTTGATATTATAATATAAATACATGATTTCTTTTCTCTTTCTCCACTCCAACCTCCTGCTCCCCAAACCATTTCCTTTTTTCTTTCAAATGCATGACCTCTTTATTTCATTATGCATGTACATGTATGTATATTCCTAAATATACCCTGCTCAGTCAGTATAATTTTATAACAGGAAAATCATGCCTGTACTGGAAGCCCAGACAACTACCCAGAGATAATGAAGGCATGGATCTTTGAGGATAACCTATAGTGGCTATTTATCAAAGATGCATAATCCCTAAAAACAGTCAAAATGTTTGTCCTTATACCCAAAGATAAGTATAGGCCTGATGTCTTATTGAGAAGACTTCTCTGGGGAATAGAAAAAGACCATTATAGAAAGCAACAACTAATGAAAGGTGTGGAGTCCAGCCAAAAGGATACATCTACACAACAACTGCAACTAGGGATCAGGAAACATTCCTGAAGTGGAAGTTGAAAGACTCTAATGACCAGAGGGTCAAGGAATTTGCTGTGAGATGAGTATCTCCTACTGAGAGAAATAAAGTCTTCCTTAGATTATCCAATACTAAATGGTCAGTTCTATCAGCCATTCTTAACAATCAGAAGTATCTGCAGACCTAACTTCTTGAATAGTTGAATAATTTTATAGAGTAACTTTGGACTATATTCATATCTCTGTAAATTCCCGTGGCCTCTGAAATGAGAGCAATTCACGGAAATCACACTGTCTATTTCATGAAGAAGAATATAAATCCTGGAAGAAAAAATATATGTGATTTCAGTGTTGACTATTTCATGATTATACTCATGCTAAGTATTTTTATGACTCTAAGGAAATTCCATGAGGAAATTTTCACTATTCTTATTTTGTACAAAGAGAAACAAACAAACAAACAAACACTTTAAAATGTCCATATGAAACCTGCCCTATTAAGCCAAGTCGTATGCAGTTACTCTGTAATAGTATCAGCACAGGCTACAATAAAAAATCCAGTGATAGTAGTGAGTTGCAACGTTTAGAGTTGTTGCCCAGTGACATTCCACAGACACTTAAAGATTATAGGCTGTTGCTAGTGCTACTGGTTACTGTCTAGAACTTGAAGGTAATACCCAATTGCTGAAGGAATCACAAACATAAGCCACAGATCATGCCATATATTAAACTGGTACTCAACTATATTCTTCAGCCCTACTTAATTTCATAACACTCATAGTTCTGAAAGGTCCCATCTGTCCATTAAATGAGAAAAAGCAATCGTCAACATTGCTTATGGTTTTACTCTTTATGACACTGTTCTGTTCATGTGTCACCTTCTACCAGCTCCAGGGATGCCACCAACTAATTTCAAGTCATATATTACTTGTTTATGTGATATCATTTTGTTTCACTTTTTTTATACATCTTTGAAAGAGAGGGGAGAAGGAGTCTTGTCTGATTTTGTTGAAAGCCTGGTATCATATTGCACAAATATATAAACTTTTTCAACAATATTAAATACTTTTATTATTGCCATTTTTCAACTTATACTTGCTGATGAGTCACTAGTGTTTAAGAATGCTTTAGTATTCTATAGAACTTCCTTATGGTTTGGGGTTTTAGTTGTTGTTACTCTTGTTGTTTGAAAGAGACTCACTGTTTAGCCCAGGTTGGTCATTACTCCCATTGTAGCCCAGGCTGGCTTTGAACTCATGAGTCTTCGTCATTCATCTTCCCAAACATGAACAGACACTCTCAGCTTCAGAATTGTGTTTGAGTTAAAAATTCTGTAATTATTTTCTATTTTTAATGTCTGAAACTCATGTCCATGATATTTATATGCAGAAGTTAAAAAACAAACAAACAACAACAACAACAAAAAAAAGAGGTGCTTTTTAATAGTAGAATAGTAGAACTTTAATAGTAGTTTCTTCGATTTTATAAATTATTATTCAAAATTCTTATTTCTCTTATTCATTGAGTTGGAGTAAGTAAAAATTTGTTTGCTTGAATGAATTTTGGTGTTTGTTTGCTTGCTTGTTTGGTATTGTTGTTTTGGTTTTCTCAGAAAAGAGTAGGATCCTAATACAGGTCTGTAATGTAGGAAATCTATATGAATTTCCTTACTGGTATCTTGCCTCACTAATTTGTCTTGCTAAGTCCAACTGAGTGAGCCAGCTCTTAAAAAAAAATCTCCATGTCATTTTCATATCTATTCTATCTATCTATCTATCTATCTATCTATCTATCTATCTATCTATCTCTCTATCATCTATCATCTATCTACCTATATGCCTGTCTACCCATCTATCATTTGTATATCTAACATCAGTAAGATTTGTGTGTATATATAAATGTACCTCACTAGAGAACCTGGCAGATTAACCCATTTAAACACACACATGCACATTTATATAATCACATATACATACACACTGAAATTAAATAAATCTCAAAAATACAGAGATAAGCCAATATCTGTAGCATAAGAATTTTTCCCAAATGTACCATATTACCATACATGTCACCATATGTTCCTGTGTATGCTGAGTCTCTCACACTTATTTTAACAAGGATACTTTTGTTAGAAAGCATTCTACGAAACTTATGTTATATTGAAACCATCTTAAATCCTAGGTTGAAAAATTAAAGGGAGCTCCAAAAGCCTGGAGTAACTATCATGGTGAGTGAATGAAGAATGATTGGTGGCAAGCCAATTGCTATCTGAGAAGCTCTCATAGATTATGTAGTTTTTAGAATCATTTTCAAGTTGCCTAGTCTAGCTTTTATCACTTTTTATATTAATACATACAGTAGATATTAAAAAATATATTGTTCTTAGTTTTAGCAAAAGGCATAACAGAAAATGAAGGCATACTTCTGAGCCACTTTAAAATGATGCATATAATTTCAGGCTAGACTGTTGGAGAAATTTTCTAGTAGTCCCAAGAAAATAGTAGTAGTGCCATAAAAGTAGCAATCACACCTAAACTTCTTCCTCGCCATCTTACAACTAGCAAAATGAACAAGTGCATTTTTTGATATTTATTAACTTTATATATTAACCTCAACCCATATTGGCTTAAATTACAATCATATTACATGTCTGTAATAGCTACAATGGTCTGAATATTTGTACTTGTCATAATTTAATATATTATAATCCCAACTCAAGGTGTTTATTTTAAAAAGTAGGCTCTTGCGAGATAATTAATACATGTGGTAGGGTTATTATGATTCATATTTTTACACATATATTTAGAGACTGGGGTGTAATCTACTAGTACAAATAGGTTAATTAATCAGGTAATTAAAAATAATAGTTCCCCTCTAGGAAGTAGCATGCCTTTTTTTCAATGGAAACAAAATACAGGAGGTCAAGATAACAGAGTGATAAAAGGCACAGAGCCTCCTGAACCTTTGGACTTGAAATTCTCAGACTGAAGATGGTATGAGAGAAATATATTTCTGCTCCAGTCAGAACAGCATTCTTATGACTTTAAGTCCCAGGTAATATTGCCAGAATGGAAACAGTTTACTTTCACAATAAGATCTAACCTTTGAAGTATCATGAAACAGCTATTAGTAAACTACGATCTCTATGAGCTAGGATCAAGTCTTAAAAGTAATGAAGCAAACGAAGTGAAGATCTTTCTTTTTTACTCATTTTTCACCATATCGCTGCACTAAACCAAAATCTAACCAGTAAAATGTGATACTGTTTTCTAACTCAGTATGCTCTAATACATATTTTGCATATGATTTTTCTCACTACCTACAATGTTAACCATTATTCCATTGAAATGCAAGGCAGAAATAATCTCTAAAACAATATACTTATAGTTGGGTGAGTAAAAAGAAAACCCATTTAGGAAAGTAAAATCCTGCATAATTGCTTGCATAGGAGATGACAGATTTTGAAACAGATTTCTAATTAAATAGTATCTGAAAGTATATTCAATACTTGTGGATAATATGTGAGTTGTAATTAACTTAGGTCAAGTGCTAATAAGTAATGCTGTATCTCTATTTTCTCTTTTATTGTCTTAACATTCCGTTAAATGAATATTAATGTACTCTGAAGCTAGATGGCATAGTGCATAATTATTGCAATTGGAATAATTGCATGTACACTTATGACAAAAACAGACAATTGTATTATCCTAACAATGTATGTCTTAGAATCGTAAACCCATGAGATTTTTCCTATTTAACCTTTCTTTCTCATTTGAGCAATTCCATTTTCTTATGAGAATTGTAATTGAGTCACTTTTATAAAAGAATTATAGATAGAAAAAGAAAAAATGTTTTCAATTCATTTACTTATATATTATGAAAAATACTCATCCCATTTTGTTTTCAATATAAACTCTACCTTTCAATTTTTTCAAGTATGTACTTTCTTTTCATAAAACTAAGTTAAATGGTAATATTTTTCACACTAGTCTTCTAAAATTTTTATTTTGCAGTGATATTTCTTATAGTTCACGGGATATATTTTTAAAGCTGAATCACATAAGGAACTGCTACCATTTACTAATTTTTCATGATAAATCATTAAATTTATTTTTATGGTTTTCTTATCACAGAAAGGAAAGAATGATAGGAAATGTATAGCTTTATCTTTGCACACCACATCCCCCTTCTTCCTGTAGGTTTGATACCCAGAGAAGGAATTGCTGTGTCAAGAAGTATGCATATTCAGTGTATAGTTAATTTACTGTCACATATTCCCTCAGAATTGCTGAAGCAAATTTTATTTCCGTTAGCAAGGGCTAGCCCCACCCATTTTCTGCATCATTACAAGTCTGGCTATTTAACTATTTTGAAAGATGGCTATTTACGTTTTCCAGCCTATTATGACTTTCTTTCTTGTAAGTGAAAAGTCTGTAAGCATAGAAAACATGGTTTATATGAAACACAGGTAACTTCTCAGTAAACTCTAACAATGAATCAAAGGGAAGAAAATTTTCTAGAATTAAAATAGCAACAAAAATATGCAAGAACCTTAACTATTTTACAGTATGTGTGCCTATTTCTTAGTCAGTCACATAGTTATCACAAAATAACCTATAAGTGTGTAGATGCATTTGTACATCGGCTCAATATTTTGTTGAACATAAAATACTTTCTTAGATAAGAATTGGCCATACAGTCATATGAAAGTAGTCATAGAATTAATAATCCGTTCCCACACGCTAATGAGTATGGCCGGTTTGGGTAAGCCGACATGTTTTTAGATGATATTGGAAAACAGCCCACGCATAATCACAGTCCACAAAGGATTAGAAAACTGAATGGCTGAGCATCTGTTACACCTGCTCACCCTCACTCCACATCCTCACTTGGACACACTTTATTCCTACTGGCAAGTCTCTATTTGGATTCCCTGTGACTATAAATGGCACCCTCTTCTGGTGCAATGCCACTTTCCCACTGTCTTTATTTTCTGTGGCTACCCCTTTTCAACAAAGCCTGCTGTGCCAAATGAAGGGCAAACTACTGAAGATTCTGTAACCAGCAATTAAATATTGCATACAAATATTCTCTTCCTAATGGGAGTTTCCCAGCGCTAGGGAAAGCATCGACTTTGCCCAGTCGACTCACAGAAATGCTTGGCAATGAAATGAAAGCAAGATATTTAATGAATTCAGCAAGACAGGGTAGCAGTAAAGAATAAAAATATGTTAGTAATGATATTACTTCTTCTACTACTACTATTGTTATTATTATTATTATTATTATTTATTATTATTATATTATTTGAACAGAAATATGTCTCTAGCAAGTACTGGTCACCCAAATAAATAAATGAGCTAGGAAAGAGCCCAAGATGCCTAAAAATGTCTTTTGACTCCTCGTCATTTCCTTAGAACACCCAAATATTTTCTAGTATAATTACTGTCCAAGGAAAGAGATGGATTAGTGTCCAGATAAATGGATTAAAGACCAAATGCAGGGCTTTTGAACAGGAAGCATTGCTGTACTTGTTCTTAAGGTAGTTCAAAGAGGCCTCTCCACTGTGAAAGCAGGGCAGGGGACAGGCCTAGACAGGCCTCTCCACACTCACACTAAAGAAAACCACATTGATTTCCCATTAATTTACAAGTAGCATTTCCTGAATAAGACAGCAATTGAATTTTGTTTACCTTTTTCTTGTTTAACTGTGTAAAAGCATACCAGCAAGGGTGGAAACATATGTTAAAGCTTTGTTGGAGATGCCTGGTTGTATTTTCCTGTGTTTATGCCTTTTGAGGTACCCTTCAACTACATACTCTGACAGCAGCAGGCACTCTGAGTAATTGACAATCTCTTTTTACAATCAGTATTCACCAGGAAGAACAAGGAAGCAGGAGCCTGGTTCTCATAACTACTCTATTTTCCTTTTTGCATGGCATGGGGTTGTTTAGAGTTGCTGTGTGATCACACATTGGCAGCTTTATTCCTCAGATTCGAATGCTGAAAACAGGCTGTCATTAACACTTGTACTCTCTTATGTAGATAGAGCACAACAGTTTGCATTTCAATTAAAGCCCTATTGTAGCAAGGACTGCTTGGAGGATGGGGATGGTTTTAGAGTATCAGGATATCCCTAAGCCAAAAATACACTGTATTACATACATCTTTCTATCTTTAACCCCTTGAAGTTGGTGACAATCAACATAGGAAGGAAGCCAGAGATAAATGGTATCTTTTAAAAAAGAGTGAAGCAATCGATTTTCACATCAGTCACTTGAATGAGTGATTCTCCCTTTAGTGCAGGAGGCAGCTCCTCCCTAAATGCTCAGAGAGTCTATGGATTTGAATAATGGATAAGGAAGCGTGCAAACATCACGATTTTCAGATTTCTCCTGCTGAATCAGGACAGCTTGTCCAAAGCATCAGGGAGAAAGCTATTCTTTACCTAGGAAACACTGCAACGGGGGAGCCAAATAATGACATTGCAACAGAGAGAGAATCCCAAAAGGCCTGTGTTGGATGAGCTGGGGTGGGCATGATCAGAGGCAGTTAGCTAGAGGTGATTGGGCCATGGACCACTTTCTTGCTTGTCTTTTCATTCCTTTGGGGTCTGTGTGGAGGCATGGGTACTGAAAACTCAGAATGCTGCAGGGAGAACAGGTTGTGAAGGGAGGGATGGGGAGGGATACTAATTATTCTTTTTCTTAGATTGCACCATGGTGCTATCCTTAGAGACCCAGGTGCTGGGAGGCTGACATTCATTCCCAGAGGAAATGTTCCTTGACACGATGTCCAGAGTTTGTTTGACATCTAAAAGCAGGCACTGAAATACTTAAAAATGCTTACTACTACTACTACTACTACTACTAATAATAATAATAATAATAATATCACTTAAGGCTGTAGGAACTAGAATGCATGTTAAAACCCAATCCTAATATTGAAACATTATATCATTGCGAGAATGGGCTGGTGACCCCAAGTAAACAATCCAGGCCTCCAAAGCTTTCTTTCAAAAAATATTCACACATTTGTGCCTTAAAAGATTAGGGGAGGGCCCCTTGCTTGGTCCTTTTGGCTGAGGCAGACACCTAGTTGGTCTGATCCCATGAAGACATCATATCCTGAGGTATCCTAGAGGAACCACTGCACTCAGAGCAGCCAGTACCCTCTCCCACTACCCTACGCCCCAGAGCTACAACTGGAAGCCTGAGGCGCTCAGGACCAATCAGCCACCCAAATAACTCCCCTCTAGAATACCATGCCCCATCGGCCCGGCCCCTCGATTGGTCCTTTTGGCACCTAGCTGGTCTGCCCCTGTGAAGACACCTGAGCCATCCTAGGGGAACCAGTGCACTCAGAGCAGAGGAGGAACCACTACACTAAGAGCAGCAGGATTTCAGGATCCCAGAGGCAGCCTGAGTCCCAGCAGTTCTTCACCCAGGAGCTCAGGATCACATAGACATTTGACTCTGAGGAGATCTGACACAAGCAAGATAACTGGAAAGATAGGCTCCAGTCAGAAATAGTGAGTGCAGGTAGCACTAGAGTTAACCAGATGGCAAAAGACAAGTGCAAGAACATAAGCAATAGAAACCAAAGTTACTTTGCCTCATCAGAAACCAGTTGTCCCACCATAGCAAGCCCTGGACATCCCATCACACTGGAAAAGCAGGATTCAGAATTAAAATCGCTTCTCATGATGATGATAGAGGAATTTAAGAAGGACATAAAAAACTCCCTTAAAGAAGTACAGCAGAACACAGGTAAACAAGTATAAACCCTTAAAGAGGAAACACAAAAATCCCTTAAAGAACTGCAAGAAAACACAACCAAACAGGTGAAGGAATTAAACAAAACCATTCAGGATCTAAAAATGGAAGTAGAAACAATAAGGAACTCTCAGAGAGAGACTACCCTGGAGATAGAAAACCTAGGAAAGAAATCAGGAATCATAGACACAAGCATCACCAAAAGATTGTAAAATATAGAAGAGAGAATCTCATGTGCAGAAGATACCATGGAAAACATTGACACAACTGTCAAAGAAAATGCAAAATGCAAAAAGCTCCTAACCCAAAAAATTCAGGAAATTCAGGAGACAATGAGAAGACCAAACCTAAGGAAAATAGGTATAGATGAGAGTGAAGATTCCCAACTTAAAGGACCAGTAAACATCTTCAACAAAATTATAGAGAAAAAATTTCCCAACCTAAAGAAAGAGATGTCCATGAACATACAAGAAGCCTACAGATCACCAAATAGACTAGACCAGAAAAGAAATTTCTCCTGTCACATAATAATCAAAACATCAAATGCACAAAACAAAGAAAAAAATACTAAAAGCAGTAAGGGAAAAAGGTCAAATAACATATAAAGGTAGACCTATAAGAATTAAACCAGACTTCTCACCAAAGAATATAAAAGACAGAAGATCCTGGACTGATATCATACAGACCCTAAGAGAACACAAATGCCAGCCCAGACTACTATACCCAGCAAAACTCTCAATTACCACAGATGGAGAAACCAAGATATTCCATGACAAAACCAAATTTACCCAATATCTTCCCACAAATCCAACACTTCAAAGGATAATGGATGGAAAACTCCAACACAAGGAGGGAAACTACAACCTTGAAAAAACAAGAAAGTAATCTTCTAACAACCTCAAAAGAAGATAACTACACAAACATAATTCCACTTCTAATAACAAAAATAATTGGAAGCAGCAATCATTTTTCATAAATATCTGTTAACATCCATGGACTGAATTCCCCAATAAAAAGACAGAGACTATTAGACTGGATACACAAACAAGACATAGAATTTTGCTGCATACAGGAAACGCACCTCAGTGACAAAGACAGACACTACCTCAGAGTACAAGGATGGAAAACAATTTTTCAAGCAAATGGTCTCAATAAACAAGCTGGAGTAGCCATTCTAATTTCCAATAAAATTGACTTTCAACCGAAAATTATCAAAAAAGATAAAGAAGGATACTTCATACTTATCAAAGGAATAATCTACCAAGATGAACTTTCAATTCTGAACATCTATGCTCCAAATGCAAGGACACTGACATACATAAAAGAAACTTTATTAAAGTTCAAAGCACACATTGCACCTCACACAATAATAGTGGGGGATTTCAACATCCCACTCTCAGCAATGGACAGATCATGGAAACAGAAACTAAACAGAGATATAATGAAATTAACAGAAGTTATGAACCAAATCCATTTAACAGATATCTATAGAACATTTCATTCTAAAACAAAAGAATTTACCTTTTTCTCAGTACTGCATGATACCTTCTCCAAAACAGACCATATAATTGGTCATAAAACAGGCCTCAGCAGACACAAAAAGATTGAAATAAACCCTTGCATCCTATCAGATCACCAACATGGACTAAGGCTGGTCTTCAATAATGACAAAAACACTGGAAAGCCCACATACACGTGGAAACTGAACAATGCTCTAATCAATAATGACTTGAACAAGGAATAAAGAAAGAAAGAAATTAAAGACTTTTTAGAATTTAATTAATATGAGGACATATCCTACCAAAACTCGTGGAACTCCATAAAAGCAGTGCTAAGAGGAAAACTCATAGCTCTAAGTGCCTACAAAAAGAAACTGGAGAGAGCACACATTAACAACTTGACAGCACACCTGAAAACTCTACAACAAAAAGAAGCAAATACACCCAAGAGGAGTAGACAGCAGGAAATAATCAAACTCAGGGCTGAAATCAACCAAGTAGAAACAAAAAGAATAATACGAAATATCAACAAAACCAGGAGGTGGTTTTGAGAAAATCAATAAGATTGATAAACTCTTAGCCAGACTAACCAGAGGGCACAGAGACAGTATACAAATTAATAAAATCAGAACTGAAAAGGGAGATATAACAACAGAAACTGAGGAAATGTAAAAAAAAATCATCAGATCCTACTACAAAAGCCTATACTCAACAAAACTGGAACATCTGGATGAAATGGGCAACTTTCAAGACAGATACCAGGTACCAAAGTTAAATTAGGAGGAGATAAATCATCTAAACAGTCCCATAACCCCTAAAGCAATAGCAGCAGTCATTAACAGTCTCCCCACCAAAAAAAGCCCAGGACCAGATTGTTTTACTGCAGAATTCTATCAGACATTCCAAGAAGACCTAATACCAATTCTCTTCAAACTATTCCACAAAATAGAAACAGAAGCAACACTACCCAATTCATTGTATAAAGCTACAATTACACTAATACCTAAGCCACACAAAGACAGAACAAAGATAGAAAACTTTAGCCCAATCTTCCTTATGAATATTGATGCAAAAATACTCAATAAAATCCTGGCAAACCAAATCCAAAAACACATCAAAATAATCATCCATCATGATCAAGTAGGCTTTATCCCAGGAATGCATGGATGTTTCAATATTCGGAAATCCATCAATGTAATCCACTATATAAACAAACTCAAAGAAAAAAAAAACACATGATCATCTCACTAGATGCTGAGAAAGCATTTGACAAAATTCAACATCCCTTCATGGTAAAAGTCTTGGCAAAATCAGGAACTCAAGGCCCATACCAAAACATAGTGAAATCAATATACAGCAAGCTAATAGTCAACATCAAACTAAATGGTGAGAAACTTGAAACAATCCCACTAAAATAAGGCACTAGACAAGGCTGCCCACTCTCTCCCTACTTATTCAATACAGTACTGGAAGTCCTAGCCAGAGCAATAGACAACAAAAGGAAGTGACAAGGATACAAATAGGAAGGGAAGAAGTCAAAATTTCGCTATTTGCATATGATATGATAGTATACTTAAGGGACCCTAAAACTTCCTCCAGAGAACTCCTAAACCTGATAAACAACTTCAGCAAAGTAGTTGGATATAAAATCAACTCAAACAAATCAGTAGGCTTCCTCTATTCAAAGGATAAAAAGGTTAAGAAAGAAATTAGGGAAATGACACCCTTCAAAATAGTCATAAATAATATAAAATACCTTGGTGTGAATCTAACCAAGCAAGTGAAAGATCTGTATGACAAGAACTTCAAGTCTCTGAAGAAAGAAAATAGAAGATCTCAGATGATGGAAAGATGTCCCATGCTCGTGGATTGGCAGGATTAATGTAGTAAAAAATTCCATCTTGCCAAAAGCAATCTATAGATGCAATGCAATGCCCATCAAAATTCCAAATCAATTCTTCATAGAGATAAAAAGAGCAATTTGCAAATTCATTTGGAATAACAAAAAACCCAGGATAGCGAAAACTATTCTCAACAATAAAAGAGCTTCTTGGGGAATCACCATCCATGACCTCATGCTGTACTGCAGAACAATAGCGATAAAAACTGCATGGTATTGGTACAGAGACAGGCAGGAAGATCAATGGAATAGAATTGAAGATCCAGAAATGAACCCACACACCTATGGTCACTTGATCTTTGACAAAGGAGCTAAAACCACCCAGTGGAAAAAGGACGGCATTTTCAACAAATGGTGCTGGCTCAACTGGAGAAGAATGCAAATCAATCCATTCTTATCTTAAACCTTCATATAAAACCAGATACACTGAAACTAATAGAAGAGACAGTTGGGAAGACCCTCGAATACCTAGGCACAGGGAAAAGTTCCTGAACAGAACACCAATGCCTTATGCTCTAAGATCAAGAATTGACAAATGGGACCTCATAAAATTGCAAAGCTTCTGTAAGGCAAAAGACATTGTCAATAGGACAAAATAGCAACCAACAGATTGGGAAAAGATCTTTACCAATCCCACATCCGATAGAGGGCTAATATCCAATATATACAAAGAACTCAAGAAATTAGACTCTAGACAACCAAATAACCCTATTAAAAAATGGGGTACGGAGCTAAACAAAGAATTCTCAACTGAGGAAATTGTGAATGGCCAAGAAGCACCTAAAGAAATGTTCAGCATCCTTAGTCCTCAGGGAAGTGCAATGTTCAGCATCCTTAGTCATCAGGGAAATGCAAATCAAAACAACCCTGAGATTACACCTCACACCAGTCAGAATGGCCAAAATAAAAAATTCAGGTGATAGCAGATGCTGGCCAGGATGTGGAGAAAGGGGAACACTCCCACATTGTTGGTTGGATTGCAAGCTGGTACAACCACTCTGGAAATCAATCTGGTGGTTTCTCAGAAAATTGGACATAGCATTACCTGAGGACCCAGCTATACTACTCCTGGGCATATACCCAGAAGATGCTCCAACATATAACAAGGACATATGCTTCACTATGTTCATAGCAGCTTTATTTATAATAGCCAGAAGCTGGAAAGAACCTAGATGTCCTTCAACAGAAGAATGGATACAGAAAATGTGGTACATTTACACAATGGAATATTATTCAGCTATTAAAAACAATGAATTCAAGAAATTCTTAGGTAAATGGATGGAACTAGAAAATATCATCCTGAGTGAAGTAACTCAATCGCAAAAGAACATACATGGTATGTACTCACTGATAATTGGATATTAGCCCAAAAGCTTGAAATACCCAAGATACAACTCACAGACCACATGAAGAAGGAAGACCGAAGTTGGGTGCTTTGGACCTTCTTAGAAGGGGTAACAAAATACTCATGGGAGCAAATATGGAGACTAAGTGTGGGACAGAAACTGAAGAAAGGGGCCGTCCAGAGACTGTTTCACCTGGGTATCCATCTTTTGTGCAGTCACCAAAGGTAGATACTGACGTGGATGCCAGGAAGTGCATGCTGATAGGAGCCTGATATAGCTGTTTCCTTAGAGGTCTGCCAGAGCTTGACATATTCAGAGGCAGATTCTCACAGCTAACCATTGAACTGATCAATGGCCTCCCAATGGAGGAGTGAGAGAGAAGACTGAAGGAGCTGAAAGGGTTTGTGGTCCCATGAGGAGAGCAACAATACCAATCAACCAGAGCTCCCAGCATCTAAACCACCATTCTGGGAGCACTTAGGGTGTGACCCATGGCTTCAGCTGTATATGTAGGGGAGGATGACAGTGTCAGGCATAGGTGAGTGAGGAAGTCTTTGGTCTAGTCAAGGCTGGACACCCCAGTGTAGGAGAAATCGTGGGTGGGGAAGTGGGAGTGGGAGTGTGGGTGAGGGCATATCCTCATAGAAGCAGGAGGAGCGGGGATGGTATAGGGGGTTCCTAGGTGGGGTGTGGGGAATGGGGAAAGGGATTACATCTGAAATGTAAATTAAATATCCAATAAAAAAAGAAGTTAAAAGAGGAGGGGAAGGGAGGTCAACTAAGTAGAAAGAGCAAGGATGATGACTAAGTCAGAAGGTGACATACCAGGGTCATTTTACTTGACAATAAAGCCACCAAGTAGGTACAAGATGGAAATAGGCAGCTCCTTTAAGACAAAAAACAGAGCCAGGTAGCCATATGTAGGGCTATGCAAACAGGACATTTCTTCTGATCCCAGGAGTTAACAAAGACAGTGCCAGAGAAATGAGTCATTGAAGCGTGGCTGTGAAAGCCAAGGCCCAGGCTGCGCTGAGTCATCTCAGCATCAGATCTAATTCACCTCCCGTGCCTCCTGGTCCAGCTCCCCAGATATAATAGGTGAGAGGAACCCATAGTCGTGACTCCTAACAATGTTGACCCTGTGAACAAATAAGTCTGAATATTCAGAATCTTGAAAGACATTTTTTCTTTACATATTTTTCTCCTCCAAAGAACCAAATGAACCTCAATCCTCCTTTGTTTTCTCTGGAGTCTTCCAGTTGGTGTCTAGGTTGGGGAGAGACTACTCAGCAGGATAGTTAGCACCTTCTGAGGACTTCTCCATCTGCATGCAAACAACAGTTCAGGATCTCCACTCTCTAAATAACCACTGTTGGATGGAAATAAATCTGCATATACAGAATACAGTTTCTGAGTCTTCTATGTTAAGTCTTTGGGTCCCTAAAGAGTTCTCTTCCATTCCTGAACACCATGATTAGTGCTAGGCACATCTAGTCAATTTGTCTAAGACCCGCCACTGGCTAATGTACTCAGTGTGCTAAAGGGGCTAATAATCATTTTGGTAAGATAAATTATTTAAACATAGCCTGGAGAAATATCTGAATTTTAAAATAAAGCTTATATTGATTCTGTGAGTAAATATATAGAGTTGATACTTTAGAGTCATAGAATAAAATTTTAATTATATATAATTTATAAATGAACATACACAAATTTCAATATAATTATGTATATTATGTATATATACACATATATATTATTATTATCTTGAGATACATTTTATGATGTAGATAGATAATTCTAAAACAATATTTAGATAGGTAAAAAGAAATGACAAAATGGACTCTACTTAACATTAGAACATGGATAAAGATGACATGAAGAAAGAATATTTAGTTTTAACCTCAATGATACACCACTTGGGCTACTTTGAAAAGTTACTTTTGTTAATCCCAGAAACTTCCTGAGATCTTGCAGCTGATACACTCCTTTGTATAGTGATACAGGAGTCAAAATGTTTGACCAGATTTTCCCTAGGTTAAAGCACATCTATCAAGAAACCAACAGCATAAAATTTCCTACCAAAGTCAAATTAGCAATCAACTGCCTAGTTGCTAAATTTCTTGAGCATAGCACTGACATATAAAATTTTTCTTGACTTCAAATTGTATCATCTATTGTTAAATAATGCTCTTGTATAATTTTGTTTTTGAAAATCAAACTATGGCCACCGGCATAAGTTCAAAGAGAGTTCAATTAGGGCTAAAATCAATCTGTTTTATTAAGTTAAGGAAAACCACTTGCTTAAGTTAGGATTACTATTTCTGTGATGAAACACTATGACCTAAAGCAACTTGGGGAGGAAAGGGTTAATTTGCTTATAATTCCATATCAGAGTTCATCACCAACAGAAGTTTGAGCAGGAACTTGGAACCAGAGGCAGATGCAGAAGCCATGAAGAGTGCTGCTTACTTGCTTGCCCCTTATGACTTGCCAATCCTGCTTTCTTATAGTACCTAGCACCACCAGCACAGGAATATCCCCACACACAATGGGCTCAGCCCTTTCCTATCAGTCACTAATTAAGAAAAGAGTTGCTTCCCTGCCTATAGCTCTATATTTGAAGTAGTTTCCGCAGTTGAGTTTCTCTACACTCAGATGTCTCTATGTTTTATCAAATAGACATAAAAGCTAGCCAGCTTGCTACATTTATCACTAGACTCAACCCTCACTATTTCTTATATTTTTGGTTGTGAGCCTAGCCTTCAATAGCTGAGCCATCTCTCCAGCCCAACCCTCACTCTTTCTAGTACGGTGGTTTTTAGTCTGACAGATAAACATGAATACACCATTGATATCATTTTATTGACACACTATCTAGAATTAGTGATGCGGACCTTGAATCTTGCTGTTCAATTAACAGAAAAAAAAAAATATCTTTTATAGATCTACTATTTTACATCCATTTGCGACCTTTCTTTTGGCAGAATAAACATATGGAATGAGTAAGAGTTGAAAGTAAAGGATGTCATTATTACTTATTATAAAATGGATCCTAAGGATTTCACATTCAAGAACTGTACAAAATGATATTGTCTAAAATAATTTTGAATCTAAAACTATTTTGAGTTAATTCTCTTGTATAAGGTGCTGTGATGAAAATACAAAACAAAGAAAACAAGGTTCTTGCTTCCAACTGTTTCTCTTGGCCCAGTTTGGAAAGCACATTGAAACTGTTTGACATATGCTGCATGATTCATGTATTAATCAACAGAACCATTATGTTTTAGCAGATTTTATATGATACCTGCATTCTGGTTTCTTTACTGCCATGGTACTGCTTCTATGGACCAATAAGATTAAAGAAGCAAGTGGTCTTGAAGTAGTTGAATTGTGATAAGTAGAATGTCTTACCTGACACCTAAATAAACCACAAAGAAATGTGCATATGTAGCTTGTTAGAATCAAGGTGACAATCTATGGTTAGCTCTCTCAGTAGAAGGCATTGAAGAAACTTATGAAGAATCCCATTAATAGTAATCTATAATTTAATTACCCACGGTTAGAAATATTTATACTAAAATTACCTCTTTAGCATATTTTCAGTACAAATATAGATCTCTATGACACTATTTGTAGCTGGTTCAATTTTAAGATGCAAGAGATATCCTAGCTTCTTTATGCCCCCCCCTCTTCTGACAGATTTAATAACAGAGTAAATTTAAAAAAAAAAAATTGCACTTTAAGAAATTTGGAAACTAACTCCAGACAAGGATTTAAAAATGGATATGACTGAAGCCTTAATCTACGGAGGTTGTCATTTTAAAAATTGCTTCTATGACTACATGACGCTGTTGTCAACTGGTAGTTCCTGCCATCTGTCCCAAAGTGCTGCTTTCTGTGACTTCAACATGGGTGAACCTAGAATGCATAATGCTTAGTGAGATAAAATGAGCATAGGAAGACAGATACTGCAGCATCTATCTTATGAGAAATCACAGAAAGCTGAGCTTACATAAGCCAAAGGGTGGTCACCAGGACTCAGGGAGGTGGGGAAGAGATGGAGGTGATGGATCAAAGAATATAAACTCTTAGCTGGATGATAAGTAAGTTCTGAGGCTCAGATTTGTACATGATGATTCTAATGACTACAGCATAGCATATACTTGAAATTTGCTATAATATGATTTCCAATGTTCTTACAATACACAGTATAGGAAGAGGAAACAATGTCATCAGATATGATAAGGAACTTACTGATCATTATAGAGTAATATAAAAATCACATTATATACTTAAAATATAAGCAACATTTATCTGACAGTTATTCCCCAGTGAAATATAAGATAACATATTATCTTATAAATAAATATAAGATAATAATACTTGCTCTACTCTAAACCATACCGGCATGGTTTCATAGAAAGTCCCTGATGACCTGGCACAATGAAGCTGCTCACTTTTCTGAGGTTTTGAGGTATACAACCACTCTCTTGCCACCCCAAATTTAGCTTTTCATCACTAGAAGGTGATTTAAAGATCTCCCTGGGAAACAGCTTCTATCCCCCTTGAAGATGCTTTATACTATTTATCCCCTTCACCTTCTTAGTTTAGATACAGCACCAATATCATTAACTTCCTGTATCATGTATAAAGTTACATAATGTGTAGCTTTAAAGTTTATTGCTCACTACCTCTATTCTGCAAAGTGATTAAAATGGTGTTCTGCATTGAAAGAAAAGCTGTAGAAGTCAGGACACACTAGATCATTGTAAAGGACAGAAGCAATGCTTAAAATTTAGTTTAAAATATGATTAGTGAGGCAAAGCAGTCAAACACTAGTTATTTAAAAAGACCTTCTTAGTAATCACTACAGAATTTACTGACCTGCACTTAAGCTTCCTTCTCCCTCTCCCTTCACTCTCTGGCTCTGGCTGAAGAGATCAGAAGCTAAGCATGGTGGTGTAATGAATGTTCCTACTGAAGTCGGTGCCTTTACTGAAGAAACAATCCTGATTATTAACTAAAACTACCAAACTCCTTGATTTCAGACCGATTGCTGTTCAAATATCATTTGACAATGAAAATGACTACTGTGATTTAGACGTGAAATGCTCCCTACTCTACACTAAATGATTCACATGTTAAGAGTAAGATCCCAAAGTAGTGGCACTGTAAGAAAGTGATTGAGTTGAGAAGGCACTGACTTAATGAATGGATTAATCTTTTGATGATTTTATAATTTCATGTCATTATTGGTAGATGACAGAAATTTTAGGAGATAAGGTCTAACAGGAGGAAGTACTGAAAACAAAATTTTGAAGGACAAATCTTGTCCTGGGAACTTTCCTCAACTTTCTCTGTCATTGTCTGGTAGCTTAGAGAGCAGAACATCTCTTATCAGATCTAAAACATTGCAGTCAGTGCACGATGGACTAAAACCTCAGAACGTGTGAGACATAATCAAACTCTTCCTTTTTGAAACATATGAGAGAAAGAGAGAGAGAAAGACACACACACACACACACACACACAGAGAGAGAGAGAGAGACAGAGACAGAGACAGAGACAGAGACAGACAGAGAGACAGAGACAGAGATTGAGAGACAGAAACACAGACACAGTCAGAGATGGAGACAGAGAGAGTTTTCTGCATCCCAAACTGGCTTCAAATCCCTATTTAGCTAAAGATGACCTTGAACTCTTTTTCCTCTTGCCTCCACCTTCCATGTCCTGGGATTCCTGACATCCACCACCATATTTTGCTTTTCCCTCTATTTAAGTTGTTTTTCCTCAGGTATTTTTTTATAAGTGTTAATGGTTATCACATACACACAGTGGGTTTCTTAAAATCTTACAGCACAATACAGCAAAGCAAAAGGAGTGATATTATTCAAACAGTTCCATATTTTTGCTGTAAACAGAATTTTAACACAAAAACTAATCAATAAATACATTGTTTGAAGCATATTGAAGATATTAAATATATTTTAGTAGCACAATGTTGTTTTCATATTTCCTGTAATACTCAAAATATCCTTCAACGTTAAAATAATCCAATATGTTTTCATAGTTGTTATTAAGTTCTGGAATCATCAAAACTATTAAGATATTGAAGAACAAAGTTGAATGTTTTATGATCTCTATATTATGATAGTGCATAATAAGAAATAGCTACATGTAAGATCATATTTATAGTCAAGATAGTTCTAAAATACTTTTTAAAAATGGTGATCACTGGATTAATCTATAACTGTTTTCCTTGAGGAATATGTAGATAATAAACTGATGCTTATGTTTATGAATTATTGTGCATAGATATCTCAAAGTTGTATAAGAGTAAAATAAATCTAGTCTACTTCTACAATAATGGGAAAATGTAGGAAAGATAACTTATAAGTAATATTTCTCTTCAAAAATTTATAAGCTTAAAGAGTTCATTAAATGTTCTATCATGTCATTTAGAAGAGTATAAAGACTCAGTCTCTGTCATCATTTTAATGTATCATAACAGTCATGGAGAAATTAGTAACAAGAGTCACTGAGTTTGTACAGTGCTAGAGAGAGCACTCTCTTCTTTTTCACCTCAGAAGTAACTACAGATGGCTGGTAGAGAAATGACTTATTTCTGCTGTAAGATGAGAAACCTAGATCCCAATGGTATTTAGAAACTTAATTAAGGATAACTAGTAAAGATGAAATATTTACTGAAGAATTTAATCCATATACTTCTCCATCAAACATACCTCCTTTTATATTCAATAGAAAAATGGAGTTGGCTCTTAATCTCTTGATCTCTTGCCTGTAGCATCTCTCTGCCCCCTCCCCTCCCCCTTCCCTTCCCCCTCTTTCCACATGGTCATGGCCAGCCTCTACTCCTCTCTCTCTCTCTCTCTCTCTCTCTCTCTCTCTCTCTCTCTCTCTCTCTCTCTCTCTCTCTCTCCACCTCTACTACCCTCCTGGCTCCCCTCCCCATGCCCTGAATAAACTCTATTCTATGCTAAAAAAAAAAAAAGAAAAAAGAAAAAAGAAAGAAAGAAAAAGAAAAATGGAGTTGAGAAACCAGGGCAAAGCAATTCATCCATGAATATTGTAAAGCCACATAGTGAATAAAAAGACCCTGTTTCCTTGGCCATATTAGCCATTTCCTGGGAGGGTAGAAATGTCTTCTTTCAGAACTCCTGTCCATTTTTCATTATGATCATGCTTTGTGAACAAATTCTTAGTGGCAGACAACAGGAACCCCTTAGCTTGATTAATCAAAAAGACCAGTGTGGATATTCGAGGACCTTAGGTGGATGCTCAGAAGCTCTGAGAGCAGTCTACATTCTTGAGTCTAGTGTCTCTATGTAAGGCCTTCCTTTCATGTTTGAGTTATGTTAATATGACAGGTTCAGGATTCAGGTTTCCTGGAATTTTTCCTGTATCTACAGTACAACTACCAAAATTCATGGAAATTGGGGCAGTTTGTCTTTATACTTTTTATGCTTTTTATCAGTCATTCTTCCTTGAGAAATGAATTTCTCTAACTGAACAGGTTTTCAATAAAGGTAAATATCAATTCCCAATAGATTTGCTATTAATCTAATACATATCCTCTTAAGTTATTGTATCTTCTTGGACAAAACACTGTATAAATAAAGCATTTTCTTCCTTTACTTTTACTGTATTATCTTTAAGAAAATGACAGTGTTAGTTAATACAATTATTTTCTTATTATATATCCATTCATCCTTAAATAAATCTCAATTAAAGTAGGGAAACCAATCAGAAAAAAAAACAGTATTGCAATTAAGAAAGGATCACTAATAAATAATCTTGAGAAAATAAATATTATTTCATTCAACCTAAATAAAGGTATAAAATTATTAACTAAAATATACAAAGCATATCTCTTCTAAATAGCTCAGAAGGAACTCTCGTAAATCTTATTAATTGATCACGGGAACTTGAACTAGAAACTAGCAGGCCTTATTTGTCATTCTTAATTATTTATTAGCTTTCAAAATTTTATCAGTGAGTAGGAGACTGCCACTACATATTTGTATTCCAAACTAAGATGATTCTTGCCAATTTGCCAGGTATATTGAAGTAGCATTTGAATTGCAATGAGGTTTATAAACATGAGCCCTGGGTGTTTACATTGTTGAAAAATGTGGTAGTCATGAGAGTTCCTACTACAGAGAATTATGACATCTTGATAACAGCACGATCCAAGGCCATAAGAAATTAGTTCCAATACCAGTTTCATTTGCACATCAAAGTTTGAAGTGACTACTTAAGCAAAATCAGTCTCATTAACTTTCACTTGATTGAGCTCAGCCACCCCTAGGTAACTTTCTCAAACTTCTCCCATTCATAGATGACACAGCTGGGTAGAAATTAGTCTCTAAAAATACTTTCCCACAACCGGCTTGTTTTCTAGTCACTGTCTGCTTATGTTATGCTCACTCCATCTGTCAATAGATGTGAGTCACACATTCGACCTTTCAGCTTCACTTGCGCACATAAATTTCTTCCAATTTCCTGTGAAACAAACACTTTTAACTCTTTAGGGTTTTGTAATTTGTATACAGGTCATGTGGGGATGATTCAAAGAACAAAATAAGCCCTCGAATATGTGACAAATTTGGCTTGAACCGTTTATTATTACAATAGAATGTGTTTTACTGTTGGACTAATAAAGGTAAACCTATAGAGGGAGTGACATGAATGCATATTTTATTTGTATATTTTTATGTACACAGACCAAAACTTCCATGTTGTAAGATAACTGAAAGCCAACCAGATTAGAGAGGTAACTTCACCCACCCACTCCCACTAACCCTGTCTCCTTGGTTTCTTTTTATGACTCATGTGAATAAACACTTGGATACTCAATTGAAGAAGCTAAGCCTAGCCCTCTTTACTGTCATCCTGGGATCGTGATTACTATATCATGTTTGTCTGGTCTCAGTTTTATTCTCACTGCACAATAAATAGTATATTGGCAGAGACACATCTATATTTTGAGAAATTATATTTGGACTGAGCTTAAATTAAAACTAGCCTGTTATTTAAGAAAAAATTACAGGCTTTCCAAAAAACCTTTTATGATAGAGAAAAAACATAAAATGACTGATAATAGAAACAACAGAATTGGCAAAGTAAAAACATGGCAGATAAAACATATGTTCTCATCTCAAAAGTGAGTCTTGCATCAAAGAAAGAGCAAGAGCACTTTCTTCTGCTTCCTCCTTGGTTGCCATCACCACAGTGATGCTGAGGCTACTTCTTCCAGGACTATCAAAGGTAATCATATCACAACAGTTCTGGAATCTATGAATAAAAGATAGTTTAGTTTTTGCTGAAATATTAGGGACTCTTCTCTATGTACACTTGGCCTATAACATTATAAATACACTGACTTACAGAAGTTTTTTTTTTTACCCCCCCCCAGAAATTTTTAAAATGTACTTCCTGCCAGGTGGCCATTGGTTTAGGGCCAAAGGAACAGATAGTTACTCAGGGAACAGACCACGATATAATCCATCTGTGCCATATGTGACCAGGTAGGATAAAGTATTTTACTCCACATGGAACTCAGGGATTTTAGTTCACTAAATGGTAGTCACTATGCTATGCACTGCTATCTATTTTGTCTCTGTTTCTGTACAACTAAAGGAGGATATGTCATACTATTCCAGAAAAATAATATGTCAACAGTTATCCTTAACAAACAAGTTCAGAAACTTGATCAATTCTTTTTCCAAACTTGATTTCTTTTGTGATTTGACTATTGAAAGAAAGACAAAATAAAGAGGAAAAAAGATCAGCATATGGCCTCTAAGAGCAACAGAAGGCTAGCAGAACTTGTAAAATACAAGATCAGGTGAGAGCTGATAAGCAGAAAATACATGTGGGGAAGAGAATGATGTAGTCATGTATTCCATATTTACTTGGAAGATACAGAAGATACAGATTCATGTGATTTGATAGAGAATACTGGACTAGACCATTGCACACATAAGCTCACAGCAGCGGATGCTGTAGATACACACAAGATCTACAAAAGTCCAAGACAGCCAAAATGTCAGAATGGATGGGAGAAGTACTTGTAACATTCTACCCTTAGCTAAGGATCCATTGGCAGCTGATGGTTATTGAGGAAGGGACAATCAGTTTACTTTGAGAACCCCTGAGAGGTTACTCATGAACCAGTAGATTTTAATATCTACTTTAGGCATAATGAAGTTGACAGAATGAGTTTTAGAAGGACCAGCTGAAGTGGGAGGAAAGTGGTGTATGTGAGGGGGAATAGGGTAGGAATTACAGCAAAGGAAATGAGAGTAGAAGTGTTGATTAAATCAATACAATTTAAAAATTAAAATATAATTTTATGAAGTTTTGTCATTCAAATAAAGTAGATCTGGACCATAATCCAAACTTTGCAGATGCATAGCCTTGTACAACTAACTGGATTTTCTTGACTGTTGCATGGAAAGAATGTTAGTCACTTGCAACACTGGCTGCATTCATTTGAAAGGCTCATCAACTTTAATAGGCAAAGATTCATTCGTCACTATATCCTAGACTCCTTTTTGAAACCATAAAATCACCTCCCAGAGTTGACTTCCAAGTAAAGACTTCTATTAGATTAGTTGTTTAGTCTTTTTTCTAATTTCCTAATTCTCCAAGGTACTAAGTCTTCTTCCTAATTTATTTAGATTCATTATCTTGAGAAAGTCTCAAAATAGAAAATACACTGCACGATTAGGATAACACTAAGAAATAGAAAATTCTCCGGGCGGTGGTGGTGCACGCCTTTAATCCCAGCACTTGGGAGGCAGAGGAGTTTCTGAGTTCGAGGCCAGCCTGGTCTACAGAGTGAGTTCCAGGACAGCACGGGCTACACAGAGAAACTCTGTCTCGAAAAAAAAAAAGAGAAAAAAAAAAAAAAAAAAAGAAGAAATAGAAAATTCTAAATGAATAAGAAAGTTGGGAACAAAATTATGGAGATGTCCAAGAGATAGAATGCAGTGTCAGACTTATGACAAACACAAGCCACAAACAGAATTGTTTAAAAGCACTTCATTAAGCGAATGGAAATAATATGCATTCATGAAACGTAGGCAGTAACTTGAACTTCACTGAAAATGGATCTGTCTAAAAGGTATCTTTATTAAGTATAACATCTTCTTTCCTCCAAACTCAAATAAAACCCAAGGAGAATTAACCAGAAGTTGAACTCCAGAAGGTGAAGAAAAACAAAAACAAAATGTCTGTTGAAAATAAAACTTCTGGTAGGGATGTCTGTCAGAATGATGAGTTTTTCCAAGAAGGTGACTCAGCTAGTATCTGAACCCAGGTTGTGCAGAAAAAGTACATCTTAGTGAAGAGGTGAAGAGTTAACACACCCCCGTTCCCTCTGTGTATACTGTCTTAACAGTGAAAAGTATTTTCCCTTTACTTTCTGTGACTTCAGTTACACTGTCTAGGCGTCTGTGACAGAACTAATGAAATTATCAATGGGTAAATAAGCTGTTAGCAAAATAGAAAGAAAGGAGCTGTCTCAATCAGGTGACTGTGTAAAATCTAGGTGTTCCAGAGGTCCCGGTTTAGGCACCACTTGCTTCACAGAAAAACAAAGGAAATTTATTCTGCAGATACCTATTTGTGTTTATGACTGTCCACCTAGTATTTGGTTGTTAGTGTTTTAAACAAAAATTGTCTGAAACTTATTATGTGACTGTTTAGTCACATTGTGAGGTGAGTCTCCACAGATAGTGAAGTAATAGCAAACAATATGACTTTTTCTTGCACAGCAGTTGGTTATCCAATATCAAATGGTCAGCCCTGAAAATATACATATAAGTAACATTTTAATGGACTGAGCAGCTTCTAAATACAATATACTTAGAAACATGTGTGTTTCTCTGTGTGTGAAGGATGAAATAAAAAGAGACCATGCATGTAAAAGAGAGTAAGGGACATATATTTGAGTGGTTGGAGAAAGAAAAGACACATGGAATAATGATGTAATTATATTGTAATCTTAAAAATTAAAATATAATTTTTAAAAATTAAAATACTATAATTTTTAAAACAGTGTGATTTGTTCACTCTTACTTAATCTCTTTGATTATTAGTATCCATATCTACATACTGAGAAAATTGTATTTCCAGTATGAGATTGGGCTCTATGTTTATAAAATGAAAACATTCATAATCTGTACATACATGCCTACATATTTATATGTTTATGTAAGAAGTACATATGTGTGTAGTTATTCACACATACATATATGTACTGGCTAGTCCTTGTCAACTTGACACAAGTTATAGACATCTGAAAGGAGGAAAACTCAATCGAGAAAATGCCACTCTAATACTGAGCTGTAAACAAGTCTCTAGAGCATATTCTTAATTAGAGATTGATGAGTAACAGCTACAGCCAGTAGAGTGGGGATATACCTGAGCCAGTGGTACTGGGTTCTATAACAAAGCAGGCTGAGAAAGACATGAGGAACAGTCTAATAAGAAGCACTCCTCCATGGATTCTGAATCAGTTACCTTCAGGTTTGGAACCTATTTGAGTAATCGTTCTGACTTCCTTCAGTAACAAACAGTGATGTGGAAGCATAAGCCAAAGACAATGTACATATACAAATATAAATTTTATATAGTTATGCACATATATGGGAAATCGTGTAGCTATACAATGCATAGAAATGGTTACCAACAGGAACCATATACTTTTTAAAGGCATCAATCATCTATGTATAACTTTACCTTAACTAACTGCCATCTGTTCCATTAAGAACACAAAGTAAGTTCACATCATTTAGGTCAGTAATATTTAAAGGAGCTGATGAAAACTGGACTTAGTTATTAATTTTAATTTTTTCTTTCTGTGTTGGCATTTGTTTCCTTCTCCCAATCTAAATATATATATGTATATATATACATATATATGTGTGTATGTGTGTCTGTGTGTCTGTGTGTGTATTTATGTGTTTTATGTGTATATATATGCAGTAGTGAATGCCTGCTCTTTAATTGTTTGGGCTTACTGCTCACCTCTGAATCTGTTTACATTTGGCACAGGACCTATTTCTTTTCTCTTTGCTTTTTTGACAATCAGATTTCCTTGATAATAAGTGTCATATTTATAACATTTAATAGTAATGATACACTAATAATGCATACATTAAATAACATTTTAAAATGTCAATTGATGAAGCTGTATGAACGCATCAGCGGCTGAGTGTTTGCCATTCTTTCTTCTGACATCCAAGTGAGGTGGTTGTCACTCCAGCTCCATGGGATCCAATGGCCAATTATTGCTTCTGAAGTCATGTCCATGCCTGATGTACACTAACATAGATACATACACATACATACACATGAATAAAACAAGCAAATTGGCAACACTGTTTAAAATATAGTTAGTGAGACTTTATGGATATAGTTTCTGATATAACTAGAAGACACAGTCTCATAGCAAACTCTCTGATCCTCTGGTTCTTGTCTTCCCACTCCCTCTTCTGCAATGTTGCCTGAGTCTTAGGTAAGGGAATGTTTTCTAAATATGTCCATTAGGACTGTCCATGTGGGGTGAACAATGATGACTCCAATAAATATGCAAGACTGGACAAAGAAAAGCCCTCAAGGCCCCAACCATATACAGAGTGCTGTAGGAAAATGAGAAAAATTGGGGATTTGAGATGAGGCCTTACCCAAAGAATAGAACAACTATAGATTAGTCAGTGTCAAATGATCAACTCTAAAAACATACAGAGAGGTAGTATTACACAGATTGAACAGGCTGTATTTAGGGACATGTATCTATACAAATATATGCATACAATAACAATTATTGAAAATATTGACCGTAAAATTGAACAATAATGGAGAGTGTTATATGAGAGGTTTTGGAGGAAAGAAAGGTAAGGGAGAATGTCATAATCAAATAATAAGCTCAAAACTAAACAAAAAATGTTAAAAAATTAGGAATACAAAATAAATAATCTACTAGCTTAGAACTCATGATTACTGTCTTATCATGGGGCCAGAATTTACTTATTCTCATTTTTGTGAGTTCTGATGCTCTTGAATTAGATTAATATACAGGTCCTGATCTACAGTTTACCTTACTTGAAGTTTTCAATTACTTGAAAAATTATGTTCATGGTACATACTTTATAGGTGAATGGTCTGAGGTGAATCCTGGCTTTATTTTTCTGTGAGATCAATCAAGTAAGAAATCATCACCAAGGAATGCACTAAGTGACATCCAAATTCTTATAAATTAAATTCTAAATTAACCTCTACTGTGCTGCTGGATATTGACTTCATCTACCAGAAGATCTTAGTTTCAGCCATTTTTATAGGTGTTGGATTATCATTATTATCAGTTTTTCAATTGATAGTGAATGTTAGGTTTTTTCCCAATTCTGAGATGCATTGGTTAGGTTTCATTCATCTTGACACAGCTTACAATCATTCACTTGATAGGAGAAGCCAAAATTGAGTGTTTTCTAGATAATATTAGGCGGTGGCCATGTCTTTAGAGGACTGCATCATTAATCGATTCATGAGTCAGCTCATGGTGAACATCAGCATCTCTAGTAGAATCAAGCCTATAGGGGAAACAGAGTGACCCAGCAAGCAAGGTTCCTACAGAGTTTCTAGTTCAAGCTCCTATTTCAGTTTTTTTCCTTGACTTCTTTCAGTAATGAACTGAAATGTAAGCCAAACAAACCATTTCCTGCCCAACTTGTCTTTGGTTTGAGTGGTTTTTTGTTTGTTTGTTTGTTTTTCTTCAGCAACAGAAAGGAAAAGAGATATAGGTGATCCTGTACTTTCTGATATTTCACATTTGGACAGTTGATCAGACAGACTATGAAATATATCTCTTATGTTAGCCATGGTACGTAAATATGGCCATGTTCTGACATATGAGAAGAAATGATGCTAGTCTGAATTGTGCGTCTATCAGAAAAAAAAGATTACTCTCATTCCCTGTTTATCATCTCTTCCTTATGAGTCAGCCTGTAAGTCTCAGATGGCAGCAATGCTCCAGAAATCAATGTACAACATAGGATAAAAGGTCAATAAAAATTAAAAGAGTTTTTTTGTGAGATGAGGTAACATAAATTATCCTCAGGCATTTTTCACCATAGTTTGCTCAATTAGTTGATATTGTCACCTAAGCAAGGGATCCAAATACATCTAGGTGACTTATATAATTAAGATGTGTTAGTTATATAACAGGAGTGATTTTCTGTTATTCTGGTATCTAAATTGAGATCATAGAATGAAAATAATTTAGTCAATATGATATTGTCTAGCAGTCTAAGTCTAAGCTGTATTACACAGAGGGGTGTTAATTTTCACTGTGCACACATGATCTACACCTTAATCACAGGAGTCTCTATATTGGGAATATTATATATACCTTAAATCCCTTTAGATTTAGTGTAAATTTTATTTCCTAAGATAAGAAGCTTTATATGATCTTATAGACTTGTTAAAATTTAAGGTAAGATTATGTAATCTCATATTCAGAAAGTATGTTATTATGACTACATTTATGTAGGTTCTTGATCAAGTTTTAATGTCATGCTTGATTGATTAGATACCAGGGTATGATTTCTATGAATTTAGGACTATTCCAAAAGTTTCTGATGTATCATTAAGTGGCATAAGAAATATCTATGTACTTACTGATTATTTATAAGAAGAAAGAGAGGGAGAGAAGAGAGAAGATGAAAAAAGGACATTCCCAGCCATGAAAAGGAAGGAAACCAGAAGTCCACATAATATAGGAGAGTATAGTTATGGAGAAGAACATTTTGAATAATCTAGATTAATTATATCTAATCTCCTCTTTATTATATGCAGTAGGAAAGTTATAACACTATCCTCAAGTTTTATTTCCTTGACTTCTCCAGGTCCAAAAACCCCAATCTTTGAAATATTTGTATATTTAGCAATCAGCAATTACTTCCAAAATTTTCTCTATAGTATTGTGGGGCTTGTGCCCAGTTTCTTTTACTTCTTGAAGAAGAATTTGCCAAAAAGAATTTGATTAGGCCCACCTTTGAAGCTGCCAGCCTGCCTGGATCTCCCAAACCTCTAGGTAGTATTGGAAATGTCACCTGAAAGGAAAACAGCCAAGTTAGAAAATAACTGTTTATATTTCCTGCACACAGAAAGGGACAGGTGTCTTCATCTATCTGTTGGCAGTTCTGAACCAAGAGAAGTTTCTGTAAAAATTAATCAGTAAAGTTGTTTTTTAAATAAAAACTTTATAATTCTAGTACACTCTACATCATATGTACCTGATAGTTGATATTTTCCCTTTAAACACCTTCTGTGTTCGTGTCACAGAAACACCAGCCTCTGTTGACTTCCTTCCTGTTTTTCTAGTCTCTTCTTTGATCAATGTTTTTCATCAGAATGTAGTCTGACTTAGTCAAAGGGCTGAGTCTATTTCCTACCTAAACTTCCTTAAAGGTGTCATCCACATTTGTAGTTTATGAATACTCTCAATTCTGTATCTCTGACAATATTCCAGAACCATGTAAGCAATTTTCAATTTGACATTCCAGTTGGCTATTGATGACTATGGAAAATTAATCAGATATGAAACTGGACTTCACCAAATTTTGTCTCTCCATTCAAGACTATGTTTGGGGACAAGAAGTTGCATTCAGGTATCCACCTTGATATGTCACCTATGGCAGTCCCTTGCCAATCTATTAAGGCATTTTGCTCATTCTACTTTTCTACAGCCAAAAATATAACAGGCATGTGATCATGTATCCACACATTCCCCAATTATACTCTTGTCTTAACCAGTTTCATTTCAATTATCCTTCACTTAAATCATCCTCCAGTGGTAACCAGGGCAGTCAGTCAAGCCGAATTGGCATTGCCTTTACTTCACAGCAGTTTCAGTTTTCTATACCACTGACCCCAATTGTCTTCCTGTTCTTCAAATACAACAGCACACTCAGCCACTTTGATGCTTATTTTCTCAATAAGGTCTACCTTACCGCACACCATGATACTCTAACAAATCCTAGCTTTCTGATTTTATTTTTTTTAATGTTAGTTTTCTTTAAATGTAGTAGCTTCTTTGCAAACTATTCAGATCCAATTTGTCCAGCCCTATATACTCTTAGGTAGATGGCCATCTACTGGAGTGTGGCCCACATACCAGGGCAACACTCCTAAAGAAAGAAACCCTCCCTTCCTACATCCAGGCAGCTATCAATTACCTATAATTCCTCAGTCAGGGGTGGGACTTCACGGTGCACTTCCTGCAGTTATACTGATATTTTGTTTTGGTTGAGCTTGCCCAGGTCTGATGGATGCTGTAACATCCAATGTAATTAAAAATGTGCAACGGTCCTATTGTACTTGGAAAATGCTGTTTTGTTGGAGTCTTCCACTGTCTTTTACACTTTCACTTTGCCCCACTTTTCACAAAAATTCCTGAGCCTTAGGAGAAGGGAGTGCAATATAGATGTCTCAACTATGGAGGGACACTCTGCAGTACTGCAGTCTCTTAATGTTACACTTGGAGCAGTTGTGACCCTCTGTGTTAATGGCAGTCTACTGCAAGAAGAAGCTTCTCTGAAGACTTTAAAAATAATGTGAACTCTAAGTTAGGTATAAATAAAAGGGGCAGTAGACTGGAGATGAGTTGGGAGAAAGGGAGGAATATGATCTAGATACAATTATGAAATTCTCAAATATCAAAATATTTTTGTTTATTTTATTTACGTTTCTCTCATACAATATATCTCAACTGCAGCCTCTCCCCATCTCAGTACTCTTTCCACCTTCCTTCTCTCCCAAATCCACTGCTCTGCTCTATCCCTTCTAAAATAGCTGTCCTCCACTCCCACTATGTGATATCAACTGAACTCTGCACAACAAGATGTAACAAGACTAGGCTAGTACCTTAAATTGAAATGAAGATCTACAACCCAGTAGGAGGAAAGGTTCCACTAGAAGGCAAAAATTCAGAAACATCCCTACTCCCATTTATAGGGGCCCAAACAAACCCCAGATCAAAGAGCCACAGCAGGTATGCAAAGGGCCTAGTGCAGACTCATGCAGTCTTTGTGAGCCTCCATGGTCCCTGCTTAGTTGATTATGTGGACCTCTTCTCCTAGTATCAACCTCTGGCTCCTAAAATCCTTCCTCTCCCAACATCTGAGTTCCCCAACCTCCTCCTAATGTCTGGCTGTGGGTCTTTAAATCTGTTCCTATTAGCTCATGGTGGGAGACTCTCATTAGGAGTCATTTCATTGACATTTTTTTTTTGTGGTTGTCAGTCTTATTTGGTTCTATCCTAGGTCTCTGAACCATCCATCTTCTGGATCTTTGGCATCTAGAAAGTGTCAGGCATAGACACCCTTTCTGTATGGGCCTCGTATTAGATCATTGGTTGGCCACTTCCACAAGTTGTGAACTGTCCTTGTCCCAAGGCATCTTGCAGATAGGATAGATTGTGGGTCATAGATTTTGTGTCAAGATTGGTGTCCCAGTTCTACCATTGTAAGCCTATCCTGGCTACAGAAGATCACTTACTCAGTTTCTGTATCCTCCATTACCAGGAGTCCTTATTAGGGTCAACCTAATCGGTTCTAGGAAGTTTCCACTGCACTGGTTTTCATATCATCCCTAAATGCCCACCTCTTTCCAACTTAATGCACTGTCTTCTCTCCCTCTCTCTCCATCTCCTTCCTGACTATTTCTGTTCCCATTCCTACCCTTCCCATTCCACCGACAAAATCTATTCTATTCCACTTTCCAGAGAGATCTATGTATTCTGTCCCCTAAAACTTTATCTAACTTCTCTGTTTCTGTGGATTATAGTATGAGTATCTTTTACTTAACAACTACTATCCACTTACAAACCAGTGCAAATCATGTTTGAC